>JACEVL010000691.1:85000-191101 GCA_020284085.1 Aporrectodea caliginosa
GGTAATTTATGTCCTTCAGATGATTGACGACCTTAGAAGCGCTAGAAAAACTACGTCGTCAATTATCCTTTGTTTAGTTCTGTCGAAGCTAAACCTAGACAGAGTCTTCTTAGAACAACGATCTTCCGAAGGAGTGTTAAGGTTATAGATGAAACAACATTCAGTGACCACACTAACTCCCTGAATGTTAACCAGGCATGCTCTGTCTGATTCGATTTGGAAAGTCATCGATACATACACACGCAAACATACACACGCACAAACATACAAACACACTGCAGACATAATAGAACAATTATAATATTATATGCCTACAGGCTATGCAATTTGTACGTGTGTATCATTTAACGATAGGAAAGCTTAAGCACTATATGTCTGTCTGTGTGTCTATCTGTTTGTCTGCATGTCCGTCTTTGTGTCTGTATGCCTCTGTCTGTCTATCTGTTTCTTTATTTTCTCTCGCTATAGTTACTTTGTTACAATTACCTCGAAGTCTCTTTGCCACTCTCGACTTCTCGATATGGCACAAATCGCAGTCAGGTGTAGCCTACGTGTGATTCTAAATTGGGTTTTTACTGCTCTCCAATTGTTGCTCGCAACGACTGACATTTATACAACTGCAGCCGACAACAACAACAACCTCCTCCGGCGAACGAGACGCTCGTTACGGAGGCCACGAGTGAGAGACCCCAATGGTAATAATAGTACGTCGCAGCATCGCTAAGTGAGACGCATCTACGTCGGTTCATGTAAATCAGCGCAAGTGTACCCGACCATAGACCTCCTTTATTAGGCCATTCTTACCGTGCGAGGCTCACTTAAGATACCCCGTCGGACAAATAAAAGAAACTTTATTACCGTCAAGACGAGTTGCTCGATCGTTAGTTTCTCCTTCGCTCGCTCTCTTTCCGGCTCCGAGTCGCGTGTTCGGCGATCACGTAGTTACGACTTTGAAGTAGTCGTCGTTGTCTTATCGATTGCAGTGTGGGGCCGCCGCCGGACAGAGCCGCACCTATTCCGTCCGTTGGTCTCAGTCTCAGGCCTCTCTTCCCTAAACCGAGACTTTCTAAAGCCTTTATAAGCTCTCTGTTAGAGAGGCTAACACCCGATTGGCGGCAACGCTGACGAGGAAGGGACGGCCTACTAAATGCAAGGCCTCTCTCTGCCTGCCATCGACTGCCTGCAGCCGTAGACCGGCATCGGCTGACATACGCTATAGCCCCCGTCGCGGCAGATCGACGGACGCACAGACGACCGACGGAGGGCCTTCGAACGACGGAGGGCCTAGGACCGACCGAGGTCTGATGTCTGGAGGCGCTGTCTCAGCCTTATCGTCGGCGGTCGTCAGGTGGCGTGCTAGAGGTCGACCGGTAGCCCCCTCCTCCTCCTCCTCTGACGATGGGCGCCAAATTACCTCCAGATGAGTCTATTTTCTTAAGCACCGGAGACGAACGATTGCTTATTGCCAATGTCGAAACCGATTTCAAGCCAAACCCAGGAGGAGTCTGCACTCCAGTTGACAAACGCACCTCCTTCAGCCTACTGTCTTCTCTGCTCTTAAGTCCTTCTCTCTTCACCTTTTAGTACTTCTACTAGTCTAATGACCCTGTTCATACTCTTCTTATTTTCATTCTCATCGTGATAGTCTTGTTTTTTGTCTTATTCTTGTTCTTGTTCTTGCTCTTATTCTTGCTCTCCTCTTCCTCTTTCTCCATCAACATCATCATCGTCATCGTCGTCGTCGTCGTCGTCGTCGTCGTCGTCGTCGTCGTCGTCGTCGTCGTCGTCGTCGTCGTCGTCATCGTCATCGTCATCATCATCATCATCATCATCATCATCATCATCATCATCATCATCATCATCATATTCTTCTACTTCTTCTACTTCTTCTCCTTCTTCTCCTTCTACTCCTTCTCCTCCTCCTTCTTCTCCTCCTTCTCCTCCTCCTCGTTCTCCTCCTCCTCCTCCTGTTATACCTCTGCCACGTTCTCGTGCTTTCCGTCTTTCCTCCTCCACTTTTTCCATATACCCTGATTGACTAGATAATATGCATCTGGCTGACCTTCCCTCGAATAACCTTCTGCTTGGTGGAGCACATACTCTCCTATGCACCGTCCAACCTATAATCACCGACCGCCTGGCTTGAATATCAATAGAAGATGATCGCCTACTTAATAAGTCGGCATCGAATCCAGGGATGATGGGCAAATGCATGGGCGCATTAGATATCTCTCGATTAAGACCAGTGATGTCAAAGAGCAGGCCCGCGGGCCATTTCTGGCCCGCCGATGATTTTTCTGGCCCGCGGCCCTGTGCCCTTAAGACTACAAAATTTGAGAATAAAAGTTCGACTTTTTTAATTACCACAGTCAATACCAAATACACGTAATGTTGAGCTGCAATGTAAAGATATTACCACAGTATAAATAATTACTTGCTTAAGGGCAAGGTAGTAAGTGCCCAGCACTTTGAACACATGAACGAAGCATTAAACATCGTTTTCGACTCTGCTAAATATGGCAGACATACTTGATGCATTTAGAAAACGCTTCTCAGCATTCAGACAGAGGACCAATTTAAGCTGTTTAGCAATCCATTTGGAATCAATCCTGCGACTGTTCCAAGTTTGTTAGAAATGGAGCTCGTTGATTCGCAGTGTAACACAGCACTGAAAACCAAAGTCACAAGTACAGAAGCGCAGGTGTTTTATCAGCAACTGCCCAGAGAAACTTTTCCTCATTTACGAACACATGCTGCTTGAATGCAGTGTTTGTTCGCCAGCTCATACCTGTGCGAGCAAGGATATTCAAAGATGACAAGACAGAGATTATGGCTGACTGACTCAAATCTACTTGCAAATCTCAGAGTATAGCGCTAGCTGTAAATAAGCAGTCTGACATCCCTCCTCTTGTAAAAAAAACAGTGTCAAGTTTCCAGTGCTACTATTACTAATCAGTATTTTTCCTTGATGTACAATTGTACATTGTACACTGGACAGACAGTTTATTCAAATTTATCTCATTAATTTTTTATTGCGAGCTTATACTATGCGTTTTACAGAGACTTGTTTTAATTCTTAAATATCAGATTAAGATAAATTTTAGTTATTAATGAACAATAGGCCTGTCTCTCAACTAGAATACATTTATCTTAGGCTTAATGAGTTTATGTGATGTTCGTGACTGATGATGAAGATAAAAATTAAAATTTTATAAGCCTACGTAATTTGACTTGGTATGCTAAAAATGCATTATTTAAGATTTAGTTTTGCAAAGAGCCCCTTCCAGATTTCATCCCCATTTTGCTCAGGAGCCTTCGACACCCTGGCCCGCCACTTGCTGGAAAGTATTGCAACTGGCCCGCCATTGAAAAAGGTTTGACACCCCTGATTAAGACCATCACACGGACTGTTACCGATCTGGAAGACGCATTCCAAGAACTAATCATTACTGTTGTTGCATCAGGAAGACATCCGTTTCATATCCGGAGTAATTGGAATAACTCCAGTCCAGGGTTCCCTTACTCCATGGTCAACTTAAGCAGTATCGTCTTCATACGCATTTTAAACCACGTCGGCCTATATACAATACATGCATGATCTCAATATCTGGTATTATTTGGTGCGTATTATACAGGGCACGGCGTCTCAGGATGGTCTAGACTCGGACTAAAGACGAAGAAAGAACTTTGGGCATTCATCTGTACCAATCGCAACAGCCTAAGGAATTGATGATGATGATGATGACGACGATGATGCGTCAGTATATCTTCTTATTTGTTGTCTTTAGAAGTAATGGCACTCGCGTATATATATATAAATAAATAAACTGATTTGATATGATTTGATATATATATATATATACACTGTATACAGATCAAATCAAATCAAATCATATCAAATCAGTTTATTTCCTGAATCTTCAGTTATGGATATATATATATATTCAGTAATATATATATATATATATATATAATTTTATTTATATAGGCCTACTTGATTAAATCTGCACCGCCTTATCTTTCATTTGGCAACCTACGTAAACCATGATCCCGTTGACAATAAAAGTATACAACAGATCACCATTTGGGAATGTTGGCCTCATTTCTATGGAAAGCCAGACATGCACGTAGGCTGATAAAGGCAGACGGATGAGCAAGTCCAGAAACAGGCAGAAGAACACAATGGAAGGTACCGACGAACAGGCATTCCATATAGACAGCACAAAGGAATCGATCTGAATACACAGCGACAGACATACAGACAGACATACAGACAGACATTCAGACAGATAGACAGACAGACAAATACAGACACACACAAAGACTGACTGACTGACTGGCTGGCTGACTGACTGACTGACTGACTGACTGACTGACTGACTGACTGACTGACTGACTGACTGACTGACTAACCGACTGACTGCTGATTGGCTGACTGACTGACTGACTGACTAACTAACTGACTGACTGACTGACTGACTGACTGACTGACTGACTGACTGACTGACTGACTGACTGACTGACTGACTGACTGACTGACTGACTGACTGACTGACTGACTGACTGACTGACAAGTGGAGAGACCTACAGATAGACCGAAAGACAGGAGGACAGACAGACATATAGAGACATAGACAGACACACAGAGACATATAAACAGTGTCCAACAAAGGGAGGAGGGTTTCTTATAGATCAGCAGGAAGTCCTGTCAGGATGGAATCCATTTCTTGAGCCATATACATGTATACGCTTTAACACAGACAACACCCTCTGCTGGAGATGTTGGTTCAGCCCCCTTGTAATCGGACTCTGCTATCGCCCATCTCCTGCAGAGCATGCGACCAAGGAGACGAACCCCATCCCCTGCTGGGCAGCGGCACCCACATCTGCAGAAAACATAAGCCAACAGCCGACTTAAATTTAAGGCACCGTATACAGACTTTGTATAGGCCTTCTTTAAGTCCAACGTATGTTAGGCATATCATATGTTTTCAATAATACATATCCTATTAGGCATATAATAACGTTGCAGTCAAACGTACAGCCATGTAGTTGAATGCCTGTTGGTCTACAGGAGAGTATCAGATAGAATGTCAGTGGCGTAGACAAGGGGGGGGTTTGGGGGGTTAAACCCCCCCCCATTGGCTCAGGGAAGAAAATTTAAATAAGAAGAAACAAAGCAACTGTTAGTGACAATTGTTTTTCTTACTTTATTCCAGTGCATATTTCAGTGAATTTGAAGTGGTGGGACAAATACCTAGTGAGAGTAAAAATTGTCATTGAAAAAAGGGTGAAAAAAATTTTTCGCGTGTTTTTAAATCAGTGGTGGGACAAATCCGAGCAGTGGTCGGACATTTGTTCTACCACTTAAACAGTTCAAATATGCCCTGCTTTATTCTCTTTATTACTTTATTCCCTTTGCGAGGGGCTTCGCGCCTTCGACACCATCGTTCGTTCACGCTCGAAGGGATTTCATAAATTAGAATGTAATATAACATTCCATATCTACAATAGGTCTATTATTAATTGTCAGCCCGATAGTCTAGTAGTTAGAGTGCTGAAATGTCAACCTAGAGTTCGAGGTTTCAAATCCCCGCCAGGCAAGAATTTTTTCGAGATTTGTGTTCCAACTGTGCCTCCAAACCGACTTAGTTATTATAAGTACCCTGACCATACACTGTCAGTGGCAGGATCAGACGGCGAGGGAGAGGACTGGCCATCCGCCTTCATATGCCGAGGCTAAGAAAAATGAAGTCCTACCCATGGCCACCTCTCAGAGCTAGCTTAAGGAACTGCTCTTCTTGTTGTTGACCTCTGAACTTCACTCAATGGATTTATTACCATGAGTGCCTCTTAACGCAGAGATATTATCTGTCATTGACTACTCTATTACTGTTAGTAATAGTTCAACATCTCATATAGTATTCGATTGTTACAATAACAAGCCAATTCGTAATCTATGGAAAGTGCTTCGCTCTCTCAAAGCACTTTCCATGCAGAGTTCCGGAGTTCGATCAGACTAAGAGGTGTAGAGAGGGAGACAGACAGAGACAGATAGACAGAGATAGACACACACAGACAGAGACACAGAGACACAGAGACACAGACACAGACACAGACACAGACACAGAGACAGACAGACACTGAGACAGAGACACAGAGACAGACAGACACAGAAACAGAGAGACAGAGAGGCTTCGGTGCGCCGTCGATTGACGACGCTTCGTGCTCCAAGTGGCACTCACGACAGACGCAAGACATGTGCGTTGTGCAATGATACAATGAGACAGACAGACAGACAAACAGACAGACAGACGGACGGACAGGCCATCTGGCAGACAGACGGACAGACGGACACAGACATATCAAACAGACAGACAGGCAAACAGACAAACGGATGGACAGACAGACAGATCAAACAGACAGACAAACAGACAGATGGACGGACAGGCCATCTGGCAGACAGACGGACAGATCAAACAGACAGACAGACAGGTATACGTACAGACAGACTCAGACAGACACAGACAGTGTGTACCAGCAGAACGCTTGGGTTTATTTCTTTCTTGATATCTTAGCATGAGTTCTTGTCAATTCGAATGACATATTCAATGCCGAGGAATGTGCGTGTGCCTGCCTCGTTGTCTGGCACTTTGGGAATTCATCCGTCTCTGGGTGCAGACGAGATCCGGTTGGAGCCGAAACAAGAGACATTCAACCAACGCAGAATCCGCTTCAAATCCCTCAAGACTGTCAATCAAGGCTTCCACGAATGTCAGCTCTTCTTCATCTCTCTCAATGTATGACATCATAGGTAAATAGGTAGGCGAGAAAGTGAGTAAGAGAGTTATGTAGCAGTGCGAGTAAGTTAATAAGTGAGTAAGTAAGTGTGTATGTATGTATGTATGTATGTATGTATGTATGTATGTATGTATGTATGTATGTATGTATGTATGTATGTATGTATGTATGTATGTATGTATGTATGTATGTATGTATGTATGTATGTATGTATGTATGTATGTATGTATGTATGTATGTATGTATGTATGTATGTATGTATGTATGTATGTATGTATGTATGTATGCATGTATCCATGTATGCATTTATGTATGTATCTGAACATTTTTATAGCGCGTTTTCAGTAGTTGACAGAGGCGTGAAGGCATGGCTGTCTTACAGATCTGCTGAGGTGCATCTTGAGAGGTGCAGTTGAAAATGTCTCTTGTGGCGTTAAGGTTATAATTTTCAGTGGATAAAGACGGTACATGAGGATAGCTATCTAATAGGCCTTTGCATGTCTATATCATCACCACCAAGACACACTATAATTTATCCTCCTACTCTCCTCTAATATATCCTCATCCTCGTCATCGCCATTTTATTTTCTTCGTCATCATCCTAATTAACATTCATACATCTCATTCGCTTCATCCGAATCGTATTTAAATGTTCATCTGTAGTTTGTAGGGCCGTTCTGACATCATCAATTGAGGCGAATGAATGTCTAGAAACGTACCCTCAGTGGAATTCACCTATGAATGCATTCTGACTGAGTGAGTGAATAGAAGGATGGATGAATGACCGTGACTTTATATGAAAAAGATGTAATCGCGGAATTTGGAGTATGAATATTCGGCTGAACACAAAAATCTGCCGTTTAAATCTTATCATACTACCTCTGTTTCTTTATTGGACTGAGACCTGATAGCTTATAATGGTCCATGAGAAGAAGCCGGAGGTCTTCCATCAGTGGTGCTTGAGGAGATTCATGCGAATTGCATATTCTACACACACATACAAGTAGAATAGAAAGGCGCAGGAGACAGACCCCGGTATTGAAGATGCACTGTTGAAACTACGGTTGTATTAGCACTTCCCACGCTGCGATGACAGGCTGAACGCCACGGGGAGCTGAGAGCACATCTAGTCGGGACACCACGTGGGTCTGGTCGGTTGAGACGAATCTTCACACAGCATGGAGACGAACCCGACACCCGAGACGGCTGGCAAAGTATCGTGGAATGACAACATCGTGGAATGGACAATGTCCTGGAGAGGAAGGAGCACACAACTTATGATGAGGAAGGTCTGGCCAGAAAAGGACTACAGTATACGCATTAGTGTCTTCAGTAAAGCAGCATGCTGGATCTGGAATAGAGATCGAAGCTTTTCAAGCTTTCTTATGTGAAAAGTGCATGCATATTGTGAGAAGTTCTAGCAATACATATGAGATTTGTGGAGAGAGTTGAGTTGAGCATCATTCCAAGATTAGGAACAGCGGAAGACAGGCAAATAAAGGGGAGAAGGGTCTATGAGACCAGACGATGGGTGTGAATGCTAGATTTTTATTCTTTTGACCACGCTATACCTAACAACTTACAAGGCTTCACCAATCAACTACTAATGTTTGCTCTATATCAGGGGTGTCAAACCTTTTTCAATGGCGGGCCAGTTGCAATACTTTCCAGCAAGTGGCGGGCCAGGGTGTCGAAGGCTCCTGAGCAAAATGGGGATGAAATCTGGAAGGGGCTCTTTGCAAAACTAAATCTTAAATAATGCATTTTTAGCATACCAAGTCAAATTACGTAGGCTTATAAAATTTTAATTTTTATCTTCATCATCAGTCACGAACATCACATAAACTCATTAAGCCTAAGATAAATGTATTCTAGTTGAGAGACAGGCCTATTGTTCATTAATAACTAAAATTTATCTTAATCTGATATTTAAGAATTAAAACAAGTCTCTGTAAAACGCATAGTATAAGCTCGCAATAAAAAATTAATGAGATAAATTTGAATAAACTGTCTGTCCAGTGTACAATGTACAATTGTACATCAAGGAAAAATACTGATTAGTAATAGTAGCACTGGAAACTTGACACTGTTTTTTTTACAAGAGGAGGGATGTCAGACTGCTTATTTACAGCTAGCGCTATACTCTGAGATTTGCAAGTAGATTTGAGTCAGTCAGCCATAATCTCTGTCTTGTCATCTTTGAATATCCTTGCTCGCACAGGTATGAGCTGGCGAACAAACACTGCATTCAAGCAGCATGTGTTCGTAAATGAGGAAAAGTTTCTCTGGGCAGTTGCTGATAAAACACCTGCGCTTCTGTACTTGTGACTTTGGTTTTCAGTGCTGTGTTACACTGCGAATCAACGAGCTCCATTTCTAACAAACTTGGAACAGTCGCAGGATTGATTCCAAATGGATTGCTAAACAGCTTAAATTGGTCCTCTGTCTGAATGCTGAGAAGCGTTTTCTAAATGCATCAAGTATGTCTGCCATATTTAGCAGAGTCGAAAACGATGTTTAATGCTTCGTTCATGTGTTCAAAGTGCTGGGCACTTACTACCTTGCCCTTAAGCAAGTAATTATTTATACTGTGGTAATATCTTTACATTGCAGCTCAACATTACGTGTATTTGGTATTGACTGTGGTAATTAAAAAAGTCGAACTTTTATTCTCAAATTTTGTAGTCTTAAGGGCACAGGGCCGCGGGCCAGAAAAAAATCATCGGCGGGCCAGAAATGGCCCGCGGGCCTCTCTTTGACATCACTGCTCTATATCGATTGTAATCACTGTCTCGTGCTTAATCTATAAGTCTTGTTATGTCTGGGTTTATGGAGTCGTTGTCTTCTTTGCTTATCTTTCCCTTTCAATTGATGTATACAATGAAATTGTTTGAGATCCGTCCAACTGGCATTCTTTCCGCATGTCCAAACCATCTCCGGAATGTTCAGTGAATCCATCAGATTCGTTTCAATATCCAACTGTGCTGTCGTATTTTTCTTCGTTATAGATTGATGCATATAATAATATAAGATGAGAAATTCATTGCGATTGTTCCCTTTTAATGGATTCTCTACCGTCAATGTGATTCGTGCCAAGCAAAGCGTTCTATTGAGACAAGTCTTGCGGAAAACCTTATTCGCTTCAACGGATCTGATGCGAATCGGTGTTCTAATGGCTGTCGCAGCAATTCTTCCTCATCAGTAACTATAACGACTGCGGGTCCACTTTGATCTATACCACTGTACGTCCACTGAAGTCGTGTTTGTCTCCGCCTCTGTTTCTTGGTCTATGCTTCTGTCTCTCTCGCTGTCTCTGTCTGTCTGTCTCTTTTTCTGTCTGTCTCTGTGTGTCTGTCTGTCTCTGTCTCTGCCTGTCTCTGTCTCTATCTCTCTCCTCAGGCGTCTCTGTCTCTATCTCTCTCTTTGTCTCTCTGTCTGTCTCTCTGTCTGTCTCTCTGTCTCTCTGTCTGTCTCTCTCTCTCTCTCTCTCTCTCTCTCTCTCTCTCTCTCTCTCTCTCTCTCTCTCTCTCTCTCTCTCTCTCTCTCTCTCTCTCTCTCTCTCTCTCTCTCTCTCTCTCTCTCTCTCTCTCTCTTAATCTGTGTCTATACATAAAGATGCCTGATAATTATAAGGGGCGGAGTTACCCGCCCTGAATCTCTGTATCCATTTGTCTGTTTATCTGTTCGATTGTATCTGTCTGATAGTTAGTGTCAGTGTCTCTATGGCCGCTGTCTATAATGTCTTAGCGTATACCTGTTTCCACCTGTAACTATAACGACTGCCTGTAGACTGTATCTGTAGATGTCATTGCATATCTATCTGTTCTTTTTCTGAATGTCGCTCCCGTCTTCTTTTAGCATAATCATATTTTCCGTTGCTTTGGCTTCATAATTATTAGATTAGGACTTATTGGGACCGTTATTTGGTCTATGCTTCCGTATTTCCACATTCATTCATTTCGAGAATTTATATATCGCCTCTTCAAGAGACCTACTCAGAGGCGCTCCCAGCCCAGCCTCGGCTAAAAATAGAGATTTGAGCAACTCATAGAATTATCACAGAGTAGAAAAGACGCTATGGAAGAGATACATGTAGATACATAAATAGTTTTCCACCTACATTACATGGTATACATTCTTCCTTGGTATAAGCGACAGAGTGTGTGTCATATCAGATAAAGTTATCATCACTATATATCCGGTCGAACCAATATGTCTTCTGGACTGGTTCCTGGCCCATGGATCCGGGGTAGGGGTCCTTTTCAGTTCACTCTGCCAATGGTTGTGCAATCGTATTTTTGAGGCCCGGATGTACCACGTGACCAACCCTATATAAGCCCGCGCAAACCCAGATCAAGGATTCTTGTGGGAACCATGGCATTGGCCTACAGGAATCGTTGCGTGGCTGCTGGTGATTTTAGCCCTCCGTGAATTCAGTATGAGAGATTACTACTTTCTTCGTATGTGCATTATGGGTTTTATTTCAAAGTTTTGTCATTATTTTCTCATTTATCTGCTTCAGAAATTCATTTCCGGTCGCATTTCCATACGCACTTAAATTACTTTTATATTGTGATCGAGTAGTTTCCATCTTTTATAGGGGCTAGTTCCCAGAGCAAATAACGTAGGAGCTATCAGTGAATCCAGTAGGCCTAGCCTATCTTAATTAGACGGTGTCTCCGCCTCCCCCCGTCATAGAATGTAAGCAAACTAAGCATATTGTTAGACGGTCGGTCAGTCGGTGCTGCAGGAAGTTTTAACCGATTCAGATGACGGCCCTGGAACCTATATCGTCCAAACCATTAATCAAATACGTCGTCTATGCATAGGTCTTAACAAGCACGAATGCATTCAAACTGGCTGTATGTATATACTATACATGCATAGGCATAAAATTGTGCTTTGCATATAATAGGTTCCGATATAGGCAAGTATTATGGGGTCGTTTGTCTAATTCTATTCCGACTCCAATCTAAGCTAATGGTCTCTATGGTGCCGTTATATTAATGCACGTGATATTAATTGATGGATATTGCTAAATAGAAATCGTCCTGGAAAATCGTAACCCGGTTGGAGAATCCTCTGCTCCACAATTCTTCATCATCCATTTCCGTCTCTCCCTTCTTCATCTTCTTTTACGTTCTTTTCCATTTTGTCTCTTCCTTTGGCTGATTCTCCAGTTCTTTCCTTACTTCCTCCTCGATGTCCTAAGTCGATTCCTCCTCCTCCTCCTCCTCCTCCTCCTCCTCCTCCTCCTCCACCTACTCCTCCTCCTCGTCCTCCTCCGTCCTCCTCGATCCTCGTCCTCCTCCTCGTCCTCGTCCTCCTCGTCCTCGTCCTCCTCCTTCTCCTAGTGGTCCTCCTCCTATACCCGCCTGTCACGCGGGAGTCCTGGCCTTTTCAATTCTCGTTAGTATAGTGGAGAGTATCCCCGCCTGTCACGCGGGAGACCTGGTTTCAATTCCCCGACGGAGAGTACTTATGCAGTGGTTCTAACACAGACTATACACATCTTCTGAACCACTTTAAACCCTTGTTATGATTATGATTGTTACTTCTCTTCTTCTTGGTCAATCCTGTCTGTTGGGCTTATAAGCCTTATACCTTTCGCCCTGCTGCTACTCATCTCCTCCTCCTCCTTCACCCACACACACACCCACCCACCCGACCATTCATCGGCCTTCTGTTCATTCTCCTTCTCTCAAGTTCTCTGTTACGTCAACGCAGACAGAAAGAAGACATACTTCGATATATAATTATGTATGTATATATATACATTGTGGATTTAAATGAATCTAATAAACGCTGACGCTGCTGTGCTTCTTCATAAATATGCCGATATATCCCACGATGCCACAGACGTATGCCATATTTACATAATTATGCCTACACACATAAATACATGCCTGCATACGTACGTATATCCTACATATAGGCTATATACATACATAAAGGCACACACATACACACATATACATGTACATTGTACACACATACATACATGCACATGTAACTGCTCTCTTTCTCTTCTCTCTGACATCTATTCTGCTATATGGTTAAATCCCATGTTACTCTCTTAGCACTTTTTTATGCATCTTCAGCATTCAATATGGTAGAACATGATATTCTATGACATTGCCTTGACATTTTCTTTGGTCTTAGTGGCCTTCCTCTTCGTTGGTTTCGCTCATATCGTACTGACCTGATGACTCTCGCGCGTCATGGGTATCTATTAAATTTGGAGTCCGTCAAGGATCTGTGTTACTCCACTTCTTTATATCATGTTTACAGCCGACATTCCTCTTATCTTTGCTAACACTCGGCCTCTGGTCATCTCTATGCTGATGATGTCCAGGCCTTTGTTCATGACTCCTCTATTTTATATATATGCACTTGCCATCAGCTAATTAAACTTGATTACGCTTTACTTGCCAAGCGGTTCCCTCAGTTTACTTTCTCGGCAAATGTCCGTGACCTGGCATGGTTGTTACTCTAGACAGTACTCTTTCCTTCTCTACATATATCTCTAAGTCCAGTTTTTTATCATTTGCGGCGTCTACGTGCCACTCGACAATCTGTCCCCTCGCCGATTTTTCTTCCATGGTTCAGGCCTTCATCTGTCCCCGCATTGACTACTGTAACTCATTACTTATGGGCCTACCAAAACTCCGTCTGGCTCCGCTCCAATCGGTACTTAATGCAACTGCTCGTTTAATTGCCAGTCTTCCACGTTTCTCTCCTATTTCAGCTTTTATGACTGAACACCTTCATTGGCTTCCCTTAAGTTAAGGGAAGCCAATGAAGGTGTTGAAGGGCCTTAACTGCTCGGATTCCGTTGAAAATTCCCTTTCTTACCTGTAAAACGTCTTTGGGTCAAGCTCCACGCTACCTATGTGATCTTATCAGGCGGCCTATCTCAGCTATACATCTGGACGTTCTCTCCGCTCTTTAGACCGTCATGATCTTCTATATAGTAGGCCTACCTCGTTCTCGAACTGCCACAGCACAGCATCGTGCCTATGCTTCTGTTGGCCCTTTGCTGTGGAGTGACCTTCCTGCTATGACTCGTGCTGAGATCTTTTCTGGGGCAGTATACGGTTTCTGCCGGTTCTCTTAAGACTTTTCTGTTTTCGAGGAGTTCTTCGCACTGGGTGCGCCTCTGATTAGATTGTACTATGAAAGGTGCTTTATAAGTCCGTAAATAGACTAGAATATATATAAATTTTTGAATGAATGAATGAATGAATGAAAAGAATAGAATATACATGCATACATATACATGTAGTCATGTATACTATGGATTTCTGGGTTTGTCTTCTCAGTGGAGGACAATCCCCAAACTCCTTTCCAACGGAGTCCGAGGCGGATATGAATTCCTGTCGCCTACGATTTAGAACTTCGGTTGAAGTGTGCCTTTCCCCAAGCACCAATAATTGTCGAACGGGTAGGCCTAGTTTGCACGGTAACTTACAGAAGGACCATTCAGCAGAGATCAAAACTTTTGCAATTTTCTATAAACAGCAACATAGTGTAGTTTGAAAATCTTACCGAAAATTTACCTTTTAGACGTCTAAATATTAATTTGTGATTTAACGACAAGACTCCTGGCAAATTCTTTCCTGCAGCCAACACTTGCCCAGGCAATGCATGAGGTCTAATGCTGCATTGAACCTTATGCCCTGTCATCATGCCCACGCAGAGCCGATCTGCGCCCCATACTCCCATATGGGACCCAAATGGATCCCAAATGGATCCCATTTAGTTAAGATTGTTTATAATGTACAATGGTGAACATTATAATCTGTTTTGCTTTGATTTTGTTTGTTTTAAATCTAGTATTGCAATGTTTTGTTATTTAGTTGTTTGGCTATGATTTAGCCCTAACATTGTTATTTAAGTTGAATTTTCTATATTATCATAAAAATCGTCTTGCCATCAGTAAATGTAATATGGAAAAGGGCAGCCCTGCAATAGCGGATTATTTTATCCTTTAGGGCTGTCCTGTTGACGGCATCAGCAGATTAACATTTTTTTTAAATGACTGATTGTTAATTAATTGTGCTGTTGTTGATTCAATAAAACGGCTGATTGATTGATCTAATGCCAGTGGCATGGAAATGCTGGCAGGGACTGGAATGTTTGCAGCCTCTGCTGCAAGGTTATTGACCTACGCGCATCAGTTATTCTGTTCCAAGTAGACATAAGGATAACTAGTGGAACTGACTAAATGAACGTACATGTACCACGAAGTTCTCGGGGACGGTGGTTAAAACCGACATCTGCGGTAGTAGGTCTATATAAATTCCTTGAAAAATGAGCAAGGTCGAGACCACACAGTTCGTCGGTCGCTGTCGGAGAATGTGTACATTATCTCTTCGTCGAAATTCACACGAACACCATTTCCAGGAACACGTTTGTCTAAATTAACTTATGACACATCACGGGTTCACTGCGCAGCTCATTTGCATAATTAGTCGCATGTTGCGAAGTAGCCTATACATAAGCCACGAACACCCAGAAACTCATTACGTTATGATGCATATACAATCATACATGCATACACACATAGATACATACACACATAGATTTATGCATGCATGCATGCATGCATGCATGCATACATACATACATACATACATACATACATACATACATACATACATACATACATACATACATGTATGCATACATACATACATACATACATACATACATACATACATACATACATACATACATACATACATACATACATACATACATACATACATACATACATACATACATACATACATACATACATACATACATACATACATACATACATACATACATACATACATACATACATACATACATATATACATACATGCATATATAGAGCAATGCAAGGACATTTAAAATTTTTAAAGACTGCATCGTGATGTGAGACAGTTGATGATGAGCTCATATCCAGAAGTGATAATAAAGTAGGTAGAACAACGGAAGAAGGAACAGATCATCATAGGACCTCGTTTAAGGGAAACGAAACATAATATCATTCATTAGTCTCTGGGTTTAACCCCCTAAACTGCCATACTCAAATTAATTATAATAAATTAATGTAATTACATGGTATGTAATTATCTGTATAGATGTCCAGATATTATGCACAGCCTAAACATGCCCATCCAGCCATCCTAGCTTTCTTGCTGCTCTATAGACGGTGCAATTTCGTGATTTAGATTGTCACCACTCCCTCCAGTGTCTATTTCAGAACGGACCATAAACCATTTGTTTCCAGCTTTAATTCACACAACGCAGGGAGATGCTCCCCAATTCCCCAGGGATCAACGCCTTTCCTTTGAAGCATGAGCATAAAGCCATAGATATTTAGCTAAATTTAACAAATAATGCTCAATATTATGGTCAAGTACCTTGAAATCGCTGTTTTGATGATCGCTATTTTATGTAGTCGCTGTTTTGTGCATCGCTGTTTTGTGATCGCGGTTTTGACGATCGCTGTTTTGTGATCGCGGTTTTGAACGTAAACCGGGGTATTGATAACATTGAACCTTATATTGCTTTAACTGTTATTCCGCTTGTTACTCCTCAACTAGCCGAAATTATTAATTGCTCTCTCAGCACTGGGATAGTGCCTCAAGCATTAAAAATTGCGAAGATTGTTCCTATTCATAAAAAGGTGAAAGAGATAACCCTGCCAATTACAGACCTATCTCTATCCTTCCTTTCTTTTCCAAATACTATGAAAAACTTATGTATGACAGACTCATTAGTTATATTGATAAATCTAGTATTATATTTTCCTCTCAATATGGCTTTCAGTCGGGTCGTTCTCCGTTAATGGCCTTGATTAATATGTATGATAAAGTTTCAAGTGCTTTTGAGGATAGAGAATACTCCATTGGGATCTTCTTCGATTTGGCTAAAGCCTTTGACACCGCGAATCATAACATTCTACTACAAAAGTTAGTTAGGCCTCCGGCATCAGAGGCAGGCAACTGGATTGGTTCTCTAGCTACCTCGAGGACCGCCTTCAATGCGTTTCTTGTAATGGGGCTATATCTGGTTTTAGAAAAGTCAAACACGATGTCCCACATGGTTCTAATCTTGGCCCTCTACTTTTTCTCTTGTATATCAATGACTAACCCAACATATCACCAGTTCTATCCTTTATACTGTTTGCTGATGACACTAATGCGTTCTATTCGCATAGCTGTTATCGCACTTTATTTCAAACCGTAAATAGGGAACTAGAAGCAATAGCTGACTGGTTTTCTGCCGACACTGAACTTTTCTAACTAATGCACTTAGCGCCGGTGAATAAGCTGGTCTCCCTGACGCTTTTGTGAAATTTTCGAAGATTTACATTACATTACATTACCTCTGCTTCATATGTCTGACAAAGCAATTTCCTCCGCTGAAAAGCGGCTCGGTCACTTCAGCATTTCTCTCAGCTCGGAATCCTTCTGCAGCGCCCAGGACCAATGTTGCCCTAACCCGGATTAGCCTATGATGCGGTCAGGGTCGCCAAATGCACAGTTAATGAACCTAAATAGCAACTCTAGGCTACTGCACAAAACATAATAATTACAGGCATGTGACGTCAACCGACATGGGATATTTTCTCAAACTGTCATGCATTGCGTTAATCTGCACAACTGAACAGGGTCAAGGCCATAATGCGGTCGTTATAGAAAAAGTGTAGCCTACGCTTTACGTTTCCTTTACAATTAGTAGGCCCAAGATTCTTCATCCACGTAATAAGACGGCTATTAGAATGGCACTTGGCAAACATTCAAAAACAGGGACATATTAATGTCGTCTTAAAAATGTAATAGGTCTATAGAAGTCTTTAAGGTCTGATGATAATTTTGACGCTCAACGCCTATAATTTAACACATACAAAATCGGACTAGCAACAAGCGGTTAAAACTCATATAGGCCTAACAATAGTTTTACAAAGAATAACACATACAATTCAAATAATTGTCGATATTTTTGTACAAAGAAACGCTGATTCACAGTTGCACCAAGTAGTCTAATTGTATTTTTAATCGACATTAAGGTTGGAAAATTCCCTTACAGATACTGTTCCATGCTAGAGTTTACCAGGACCAAACCAGGATATTTGGGGGTTTTATGCCACACCAGATGTCCCATAGGGTCGCTAACTTACAAACAACTACTAACACACACCCTCACACACATACACACACATCCACACACATACACATGCACACCGCCCCTTAACACAGAGTCCTATTGCAACCCGTATCATCCCAACTCCAATCAGGCAGAAGACTCGCCGCCAGCAAATCCACAGGCACCTATTATAGAAACACAATAAAACAACGAAGGTTATTATTACACGTTATGACAGATAAATAGTATCATGAAAGGAAAGAATGAAATACAATTCTAGTTCTGGTGCCGACCCTGTTTGTCGGAACCGCACTAACATACATCAGGAAGCATTATGTCCAGTCGCAAGTCAACTAGGTCAGCGATCGTTGCGCTCAAATGCTTGTGGAGATATGTAGGTGCCGCGATTCCGTATATCAACTGAAGCTCATTGTATCTTATCATGTCTCGGACCTTCCTGTAGGAACAGTCTTCAGCTTTGCATACGTGCTACTGCATTTAGACTCTGTCAGGAAACATTTTCAAAATGTCTCAATATGGAAGAGTTAGACAGTGATGCGTACAGTGCCTTTGTGAGGAATCCGATTTAAAAAGCGTTATGTTAAGTGGCTTACATGCGAGCACTTCTTTGCCGACTACTCAATCATGTCCTACCTTCTTGTTTGTCCTTTCCAGAGATATCAGTCAGCTGATCCTCCAAGAGACTGAATGGAGAAGAACCCGACGTTGACGTACATCAACTGGCTGTTTATGAGAACGTTTCTTGGATGTCAGATCATCACCTGACAAAGATGCAAAATGTTGAAGTTAGAAGGAGAAGAAAGAGAAAAAGGTGGAGAGGAAGGTATAGGAGGAGAGGGAAAAGAGGATAAAGAGGAGGAAGGCGTAGGAGGCGAAGAGAAAAAAAGATGGTATAGGAGAAGGAGAGAGAGAGAGAGAGAGAGAGAGAGAGAGAGAGAGAGAGAGAGAGAGAGAGAGAGGAAGTCCAATGACTGTGATTGATTTGTTGAACTCATGTACAGCGCCCTTTCCTTCGTCCTCGGCTGAGCTACGGCGCTATAGAAATCGTCTTATTATTATTAAAGACGCGGAGATGGAGAGAAAGAAGAAGAAGGAGAGGAAGAAAGAGGAGGAGGATAAGAATGAGGAAAAGGAGCTGGAGGAGGAGGAGAAAGAGGAGGAGGAGGCGAAGAAGAAGAGCAGTTCCTTTAGCTAGCTTGAGATCGAGGCAGCTATGGATATAAAGTGTTAGCGACTTCATTTTACTTAACCTCGGCATATGAAGGCGGTGGCCAGTGGCTCTCTCTCGCCGTCTGATCTTCCCACAGACAGTGTACGGTCAGTGTACTCATAATAGCTGAGTTGGAAGAAACAGCGAGAAACACTTTAAAAGCTGAAGTGTGGCTAACCTCGAAAATAAAGTAAGGCAAGAAACATTGTAACCGTAACGTCAAGTAAGTTTAAGAAAACAATAATACCATGCAGGTAGGTCTTACTTGTACGAACCGGCCTTTGACGAGAAAACCGAGAGGCTACAGAACGTCTCCTTCCTTCGGCACAGTCATTGTAGTGCGAGCTGGACTTGTCTTGAAAAGTCTTGAAGTGAAGTGAATTGACTTATCTCGAGACATTTATCTCGACGCTGGAAAACTGTTACAACTCAGCAGCGTTCCACCGATGGAAACTATAGAAAAGGAAAACAGAAAACTTCAAGAAATCAGAAAATTACCAACGAGAAACAATGGTGCAAATGTATTTCATCTCTTCACAGATTTAAAGACATTGGCATCATTTTAGCAAATTCTAATTAGTAACTTGTATCACACCAATGTCCAATGCACGAAGCTTCAACCAATGGTGCATCAGAAACAAACGATAATCAGGTCGATCCATACATAGGCTACATAGGCCTACATTTGTACATACATTGGACAGTCAATGTATTCGAAATGTTACCACTGAACTAAAAACTTAAGCAGACCTGGTAAACTATTATGTAGACTAATACATACCTGCTCTTACGATGACTGCGAGAACCAAATACACGGCAACTTTGCGAATTCCTCACAGGTCGTGGCATGACGAAATTTAAACTGAAGCTATGAAAAACAGAACACAAAGAAACATAGAATATATATCATCAGGAAAAGATTTTAATTGGACATTAGACAAGGGGAACGGTAGCCCATTTTATTTGTGTGCTCGGCTTGTAACGGGGAAAGTAGCCTACGGGTTCGAGCCTCCTTGAAGTTACATATAACTTAACTTTTGGGTCATGCTTGTATCCACTGTGGGGGCACATTTATTGTAATCGTAATCTCAAAATTTCTACAGGTAGTTGTCTTGATTTGGTTATGCGATCTGGATTTACTAGGGAAGCCGGGACCAATGAGAGTTCACAACCCGTATCAATTAAGGCAAATGTCTTCTTCCCATTAATTCGGATCGGCAAATATGCATTGGAACTGCCTATCACATGATTCATACCTGAGACCATTGGCGTAGCTTCATCAGTCTGGGAAGTTGCGACCGGCGGATTTCGTTCTGGACAGTTCCTGGCTAAGTGACCAATTGTTCCGCACTCATAGCAGGCTTTGGAAGTTGAACGAGGTTCAGAAAATCTCGGTCTTCGGTTAGCTGGATATCTTCCTGGCGGAAAGTTAGGTGAGGAGTGAAAGTGTTCATTCGCAGCCGAACGTGTATTGGCGTTCCACGGAGGTCGTTGAGAATTCCAGCTGCGTCTCTGGGTTTCTAGCGCGTCAGAAATCATTTTCTGGACCACTTCGAGAGAAAGTTCTGGCTCACGAACCATCTTGGCACGCGCAGGACGACGATCAGTGTAATCGGGTCCACTGCGTTCCGCTTTCCGGTAACCTTCGAACCTCATCGCAAGGTTGTAGGCCTTGTCCAGAGTGGCGGGTTCATGTTCTCGGACTTTCATCGCTATTTCTTTATCATATAGAGCGTCGATAAAGGCTCTAATGGCGATAGCCTCACTATGGACGGTGGACGGACCAGGGAAGGCAAGTATCATCAGGCGTCGGACGTCCTGGACCAGAGCTCCCAGATCTTCTCCTTCGCGTTGCCGACGAGTGCTCAGCTGAGTCTGGTATAAGGTCGTTTGGTCCGACCCACCATAGCGAGAACGAAGTCTTTGCACCAAGTCATTCCAGGTGACCACGGCGGAAGATTCGAACTCCCATAAGAGTTGATTGGCCGGCTCTGTCAGGGCGCAGATCAGTTGGTTAAGCTTCTCCTCGTCAGTCCAGCCGTTATTTTGTGAGCAGACTTCAAACTTGCGTATGAATGCTTCGACCGCCGTACGACCATTATATGAACCCAGTTTGATCCATTGTTTAGGTTGTCGGGTCTGACCTGAATCTGCGGAGTTATTCTTTCGTTGTTCCGAAGGTTGCACGTCCATCTCAGGGATTCTGGGTTGGCTTGAGGTTTCACCAACACTCGAAGTAGCTGGTTGTCGCAGTTCTTTCTTTTCATCGTCAGCCGAATGCTGTCGGTCTCCCGGATGCGATGTCGTTGCAGACGATGACGTCAGAGATGAAGATTGCGGTAGGTGGCACGAGCATTTCTTTTCAGCAGCAGAGACGCTGATCGGTTCACATGACATTCTTATCATGGGACTTGACGAAGCACTCGGTTGCATCAGGCGTTGAACCCTGGACTCATCTTCGGTGTTCATTCGAGGCTGCCAGCTGCACATCACAGGTCGCGCGTCAGGAGGTTGTCGGTAGAGTGACGATGTATCGTGGTACCATGGTGCCATGACATATCCCGGATATGTGGCGGACGATGTGACAGCATGTCGACCAGGTCCGTCGGTTCCAGAAGAAGGTCGACCTTCTTTAGGTGCAGATGGGAGGCTGAGATAGCGACTGGGATGTTCACCTGACGTAGGGGTCGAGAATCTGACCGAACGATGCAGCTGTTCCTCCTCACTGGTAGGATAGCGGATTAATCGATCTGCTCTCCCCAAACCTAAAGACTGTGAGTGTCCTGCAACTAGAAACTCAGTATTAGACATTGTAAACCTTTCAGAAGGCAGTTCTGATACTCTAGGTTCTGACCACTGTGATTGTTGAAAATCAACTTCATTTACATCGGCCCTGGTTTTACTTTTCAAAATTTCCTTTCTATAGTTATCTTCACCCTCATTAATCATTTGTGAAGTATGCGCATACTCAGTAACCATTTCGGGTGTATCTGGTTCTTGACCATAATTATCCAACCCTGTACCTTGGTCCTGACCTAACAAGCGTAACAGTACCCCACTTCTGGTACCAGTTATCGCGCCCGTCCCCCACCCTGTCGATGACGTCACCGATTGTGACGTTGGAGGGAGAGGGGAAGCGGGTTTGGTGGGAAGCTGTTCTTGATAGGCGACCATCGAAGGGTTTGTCAAACTAGGTCTACATTGAGAGGTTACCTGTCTATAACTCAAGGGAGGATAATCAGAAGCATAATTAATTCTAGGTTTTACCGCAAGACGTGAACTTCGTCTGAGTAGCGCCATCGAAGATACATTATCATTGGGTGACTCATATTCGTTTACAAAGTCCTCAGGATTTAAAGACCGGCAAAATATGTTCGCGCCTTCCTTTGGGATCGCAGCGCCCTCTGGAAAGAGAACGGGGTTCGTTCCCGCCAAACCTTCTTCATCGTCAGATAGCATTGGTTGACTTGGCGCCAACCGGTGGGGGTTTCCCGCCAAAAGAGAATGTGACTCATCCAAGCGTTCACCTATTCCCGCCCAACCTGGCAAAGTTCCCGCCAATTGGACTCCACGCTCCGAGTAGGAGCTGCCTCGCTTGTCATCGTGAGAACGACTTTTACCCGGGCTCTGGGATTCGAACCCTAATCTGGCAAATAGTTGTTCCATTCTATCATTGTGCACACTCTGCGTTTTAACTAAAGAATCAACCAAACTCTTCAATGATTCAATTTCTGTGTGCTCCACAGGTTTTTTTCTGTCATTATTAATTATTTAACAATTTGCAGAGAATTATCAAGAATTAATAAGGAAAACGTAAAAGATTACAATAAATTTCTATAGCGCCACTCGCGATAATAAAACGTACAAGATTACAATAAACTTCTATAGCGCCACTCGCTATAATCACCAATCTCCGTTAAACTGGCTATCTACAGCGTTCATACGATACAATCGTCCAATCAAAAGTCGTCGAAATTCGATCTAATTTCGATCTATTTTATCAATCATCTACTAATAATCACTTTCCGTCAGTTAAATCACACAAACTACTGCTAATTATCCCACCTTAATCGTCGAGAAACGCCGGCAAAGACCAGAAGTCGACACCCCGAGCAGAAAACGAACCACACAGGTCCCACAGGCACGACGAACAGGAAGCGACTCTGCCGAAAACCGCCAAGACGGGCTTATATAGCCAAAAAGCGCGGGAAAGTTCCGCGGGGTTTTCTACCAATCAACGATCATCAACAAAGACCGCCAAATGGCCTACGTGACTCGCATCACGAAGCCCACGCCGCCTGCATGCAGCGCTTGCAGGGAAAAGGCGATCGATAACGGGCGCCACAGTATAACCTATTTACATGGGCAAGCAAGTCACCAAGCAGTCGAACTGACACCTGCTTTGGCTCGGGTCAGAGGTTCTGAGTGCCTGGAAAAACGTGGTTCAAGACAGTGTAGGTCGTTGGTTAATCACCAGATGGCTGCTGCTGCTGCGCTCTCTCTTCAGCGCTAAGCTACATGTATAGTGTCTGCTACAAGAGAGTAAAGCGGGTTCTAAACGATCTATCAATTGGCCACAGCTCCGTTGTTGTTCCAGTTAAATCAGCTGATAAGTGCATACCAAGACTAAAAGCAGTTTCTCACATCCATTATGATGGAGAATTGTATGCCGATACAATCGTGGTTAGGTAGGCCTATGCTCTGCCTGTCTGTCTGTCTGCCTGTAATGTATGTGTAATTGTGTACAGTATATACCTATCTGTCGGGATGTATGTATGTATGCATGTATGTTTTTTATGTGTGCGTTGTATGTTTATATGTATGCATGCATGCATGCATGCATGCATGCATGCATGCATGCATGTATGTATGTATGTATGTATGTATGTATGTATGTATGTATGTATGTATGTATGTATGTATGTATGTATGTATGTATGTATGTATGGAAAGAAACAACTTACAGTTAAACCAAGGAAGGTCTCGCGAGATGATCGTCCTTCGGCGTCGTGAGGTGTAGTCTCAATCGCTGCTTCAGGACGTAGGAAGGATGACCTCCTTGAAGATCCCTGGGCGTCACAATACGCGCTGAACTCAGAGCTGCCTCCCACGTCGACGAGATCTTGGCTTCATGTTCCGGATCTTTCAACGTCCTGCGGATTCTGGGATCTGACGGTCTGCCCTCTGGAGCCCTACAGGTGGTGATGAGTGCCACAACTGTCGCTCGAATGATGTGCGCTGCTCCGGTCTCGTGGGGTTAAACCTCAGCCGACGATCAGGATCTCACGGTCTGCCCTCTGGAGTCATGCAGGTGGTGACGGGTGCCACAACTGTCGCTCGAATGAAGTGTGCTGCTCGTTGGGTTACAGCTCAGTTGACGATCGGGTCAGACTAGAAGCTTCTGACGAGAACCCGACGGGTAGGATAGAGCTCGTGATGGACTCGCCGAGTTCTGAGGAGTTGGTGAGGTTGGCTGCGGATAGACTGTTGTCGGTTGTCACATGGAGTGAAACCCACGTTCTGCGCTCTACAATCAAATGCCAGTATAATCTAAGACCACGCCGACATGGCTTTGTTTTGCTAACAAAGGATGATAAAAATTTTATACCGAGAGTCCTATATCGTAACATATTCAAAACATTTATAGAGCGCCTCTATTATGGTGAGCCGTTCAGAGGCGCTCCCAGTGCGCAAGGCCATGAGAGAAGAAATAGGTGTTGAGAAAAGCAAGGAGGAAGGGCTAACAGCTAGAATTTGAGGGCGAGCAAATGGAGACAGTACATTCCAAAGAGAGGGACCAGTAGAGGTAAAGGACCGGCATTGCGCCATAGCTGTTCTAGTATGAGGAACTAGAAGATCAAGTATGTTTGCTGAAGAGCGGAGTGGACGATGCGAGGAGGCTGAAAGAGGCCAGCTAGATATTTCGGGGCAAAAGCCCCGTTGTGCCTTGAAGACCAGAATGAGGATTTTGAATTTATTGCGTGCAGAGACAAGGAAGTCAGTACAGTTGTTCAAACATGAAAGGTAGAAATGTGAGAGTTGCGTGGTAGGCATGCCATTACTCTGGCGGCCGCATTTAGGACCGACTGCATGCAGAGGTGATACACGAACCTTGGGAAGACCAATGAGAAGGGAATTACAGTAGTCAATTCTGGAGCAAATGAAAGCGTAAACCAGCGTGGTGAAAACAGAAGACGAGACAGAACGCCGAACAGCCCTAAGACGCTTTAAATGAAAATAAGAAGAATGTGTAAGGTTAGAGATAATTATGGTCTTTAAAAGAATGGGATCTATCTAACACCACACCGAGATCACGTATACAGTTGAAGAAAATAAATAAGCCTTAGTGCGGAAATATTTCCGAGAAGAGAATCAAATCAATCTTCAGAAGCTGTTAGGGAGGGGGGTGCCAAACCAAATGAACTGGGTTGTGGGTTTTCCATCTGTCACACTCACCCCAAACATATGCACACACGCGTACGCAAGTACGAGCAATCAAAGAGGAAGCGATTTGCAAAGGAAGTGGGAAGGAACCTTACGCCTCGGCGGATAACACTGCCCCTATTTTCTCAGCCGTTCACGGCCACAGCTCAATTATTGTCATCATCCCTCACTGCTCCTAACTACAATCCGCAATCACAATCAGACACACAAACAATAAGGACATCGAAATAAAAGCACTATATTAATTTTTACTTAGCACATTTTTATCCTCTTAGTGGATATATATAGCCTATACTACTTAATCATAGCCTTTGAGAGGTTAGAATGCGTCCTTAAATATTTAGAGGCATACCTACGAAGACACTTAAATAGAACACAGATGATACATAACTACGCCTTTACCAACTCTAATGCAAGACTTTGACCAATTTTGTAAGAAACCGCCACTACTTTGGGCACCACATATAACTTTCGGCACAAGCCCAATTCCACGTTGAGTGGACATTTCCCCTTTGTTCCTAATGCATCCACAACTCAGCAGACATGAACCAACTGAGTACAAAATGCTGATTGCCTATGAAAACATCCATTCCTGAGATTTACAATGTTTATTCGAGCCTTAACTTACCAGCAATGTTCCATGCAGAGTATTTTTCTTTGTCTATCCCGGAGCAGCAGTTTGGAGAATGTCTTCCGATTAGCTTTCTCTACAGATTTACACTTCTTTATATACTCCCAAAACTAAACGCATCGCTGAGTCTTTCTGTGAGCCAAAGACATTCATGGAATCCACGGCCAGGTTCTCTGAGCTGAAGATACGACGAATTAAGCGAGGCAAGCGACTCCACCGCTTAGTTCTGTAGTAGGCGAGGCAAGCGACTCCATCGGTTAGTTCTGTAGTAGGCGAGGCAAGCGAATCCACCGCTTAGTTCTGTAGTAGGCGAGGCAAGCGAATCCACCGCTTAGTTCTGTAGTAAGCGAGGCAAGCGAATCCACCGCTTAGTTCTGTAGTATAATACGCGAGGCAAGCAAATCCACCGCTTAGTTCTGTAGTAGGCGAGGCAAGCGAATCCATCGGTTAGTTCTGTAGTAGGCGAGGCAAGCGAATCCACCGCTTAGTTCTGTAGTAGGCGAGGCAAGCAAATCCACCGCTTAGTTCTGTAGTAGGCGAGGCAAACAAATCCACCGCTTAGTTCTGTAGTAGGCGAGGCAAGCAAATCCACCGCTTAGTTCTGTAGTAGGCGAGGCAAACAAATCCACCGCTTAGTTCTGTAGTAGGCGAGGCAAGCAAATCCACCGCTTAGTTCTGTAGTAGGCGAGGCAAGCAAATCCACCGCTTAGTTCTGTAGTAGGCGAGGCAAGCAAATCCACCGCTTAGTTCTGTAGTATAGGCGAGGCAAGCAAATCCACCGCTTAGTTCTGTAGTATAGGCGAGGCAAGCAAATCCACCGCTTAGTTCTGTAGTAGGCGAGGCAAGCAAATCCACCGCTTAGTTCTGTAGTAGGCGAGGCAAGCAAATCCACCGCTTAGTTCTGTAGTATAGGCGAGGCAAGCAAATCCACCGCTTAGTTCTGTAGTAGGCGAGGCAAGCAAATCCACCGCTTAGTTCTGTAGTATAGGCGAGGCAAGCAAATCCACCGCTTAGTTCTGTAGTAGGCGAGGCAAACAAATCCACCGCTTAGTTCTGTAGTAGGCGAGGCAAGCAAATCCACCGCTTAGTTCTGTAGTAGGCGAGGCAAGCAAATCCACCGCTAAGTTCTGTAGTAGGCGAGGCAAACAAATCCACCGCTTAGTTCTGTAGTAGGCGAGGCAAACAAATCCACCGCTTAGTTCTGTAGTATACGCGAGGCAAGCAAATCCACCGCTTAGTTCTGTAGTATACGCGAGGCAAGCAAATCCACCGCTTAGTTCTGCGCGAGGCAAGCAAATCCACCGCTTAGTTCTGTAGTACGCGAGGCAAGCAAATCCACCGCTTAGTTCTGTAGTAGGCGAGGCAAACAAATCCACCGCTAAGTTCTGTAGTAGGCGAGGCAAGCAAATCCACCGCTAAGTTCTGTAGTAGGCGAGGCAAGCAAATCCACCGCTTAGTTCTGTAGTATACGCGAGGCAAGCAAATCCACCGCTTAGTTCTGTAGTAGGCGAGGCAAACAAATCCACCGCTTAGTTCTGTAGTAGGCGAGGCAAACAAATCCACCGCTTAGTTCTGTAGTAGGCGAGGCAAACAAATCCACCGCTAAGTTCTGTAGTAGGCGAGGCAAACAAATCCACCGCTTAGTTCTGTAGTATACGCGAGGCAAGCAAATCCACCGCTTAGTTCTGTAGTAGGCGAGGCAAGCAAATCCACCGCTTAGTTCTGTAGTAGGCGAGGCAAACAAATCCACCGCTTAGTTCTGTAGTAGGCGAGGCAAACAAATCCACCGCTAAGTTCTGTAGTAGGCGAGGCAAACAAATCCACCGCTTAGTTCTGTAGTATACGCGAGGCAAGCAAATCCACCGCTTAGTTCTGTAGTATACGCGAGGCAAGCAAATCCACCGCTTAGTTCTGTAGTAGGCGAGGCAAGCAAATCCACCGCTTAGTTCTGTAGTATACGCGAGGCAAGCAAATCCACCGCTTAGTTCTGTAGTAGGCGAGGCAAGCAAATCCACCGCTTAGTTCTGTAGTATAGGCGAGGCAAGCAAATCCACCGCTTAGTTCTGTAGTAGGCGAGGCAAACAAATCCATCGCGTAGTTCTGTAGTACGCGAGGCAAGCAAATACGCGAGGCAAGCAAATCCACCGCTTAGTTCTGTAGTATACGCGAGGCAAACAAATCCACCGCTTAGTTCTGTAGTAGGCGAGGCAAACAAATCCACCGCTTAGTTCTGTAGTAGGCGAGGCAAGCAAATCCACCGCTTAGTTCTGTAGTATACGCGAGGCAAGCAAATCCACCGCTTAGTTCTGTAGTAGGCGAGGCAAACAAATCCACCGCTTAGTTCTGTAGTAGGCGAGGCAAGCAAATCCACCGCTTAGTTCGCGAGGCAAGCAAATCCACCGCTTAGTTCTGTAGTAGGCGAGGCAAGCAAATCCACCGCTTAGTTCTGTAGTAGGCGAGGCAAACAAATCCACCGCTAAGTTCTGTAGTAGGCGAGGCAAGCAAATCCACCGCTAAGTTCTGTAGTAGGCGAGGCAAGCAAATCCACCGCTTAGTTCTGTAGTAGGCGAGGCAAGCAAATCCACCGCTTAGTTCTGTAGTATAGGCGAGGCAAGCAAATCCACCGCTTAGTTCTGTAGTAGGCGAGGCAAGCAAATCCACCGCTTAGTTCTGTAGTAGGCGAGGCAAGCAAATCCACCGCTTAGTTCTGTAGTAGGCGAGGCAAGCAAATCCACCGCTTAGTTCTGTAGTAGGCGAGGCAAGCAAATCCACCGCTTAGTTCTGTAGTATAGGCGAGGCAAGCAAATCCACCGCTTAGTTCTGTAGTATAGGCGAGGCAAGCAAATCCACCGCTTAGTTCTGTAGTATACGCGAGGCAAGCAAATCCACCGCTTAGTTCTGTAGTATACGCGAGGCAAGCAAATCCACCGCTTAGTTCTGTAGTATAGGCGAGGCAAGCAAATCCACCGCTTAGTTCTGTAGTAGGCGAGGCAAGCAAATCCACCGCTAAGTTCTGTAGTAGGCGAGGCAAACAAATCCACCGCTTAGTTCTGTAGTAGGCGAGGCAAACAAATCCACCGCTTAGTTCTGTAGTATAGGCGAGGCAAGCAAATCCACCGCTTAGTTCTGTAGTAGGCGAGGCAAGCTACTAATCAGTCCATGGCAGTGTCTTGTGAAACGCTACTAAGTAAGCACTCGATGCTGACTAAGCACTCCATCACTTAGGTCTATGAAAAGATGCTGAAACGATGAGTAGGAACGTCCAGCTCAAAGTTCTTCTTCTTAGACTACAGATGTTTAACGACTCCTGCTGCTGCTCCTGCTCCTGATCCTGCTCTTCCTCCTCTTCTTCGTGTTTTTCAGTCTCTTGGGTCGTTTAGACTTTTCTATGGTCATCGGGAAGCACCAACAACACATCTCTGGTTCACGGTCGGGGGTGTCGGGGTATGAAGCCACGTATTCCACCTCGGATCGGTGAGGAATGCTCCGAATAGATGAGATTGTGGGCGACCAAGAGACTCTCCTTGAACCGCTGCTGCCCTTAGAACTTCTCCTCGACCGGACAACCTCTGATGTTCGGTCATCTTCATCTTCTGCGATCTCTTCTTCTTCCTCCACGGAAGACATACTCATGCTGCATCTGTAGTCGTCCAGTAAATCGGTTGTGGCTGGCGAGCGATGACGCCTGAAGCGGCTGGATGATGGAGAGCGATGGAACAGACGCTGGAAAAGGCCAGATGGTGGGGCGTCGTCATGGAATTTCTGTGCATACTCAGTAGTCACCACTGGTTTCTTGAGTTTTCCAACCAACTTTTTAGAAACTGGAACCTCAGTAACTGCTTTGGCTTCAAAGCACCGGCGAGGTGCATCAGCCGCAGATACGTCGCTGGCTCCAGAATCGACGAAATCGGTGTCGGTGTGTGAAACATGTGGATCAAGAGATGCAGAGGACGCTGGGCGAAGGCAGCAGCACAATAATAACTTAGCAATGGCGTCGCCTTGACAGGCAATGTCCTTCTTGAAGCTATGTGGGCCTACCTTGTGTGGCAGGTCACCACCGACATCGTGCTGCGTCTCAACTCCAGCATCCGAGACCAGGGAGGGTGTCTCCTCCTCCTCAACATCTTCTCCATCAACTCCAGGAATAATCCGGCGGCTCTTACGCGAGAAGACTCTACGTAGAAACGCGAACATTTTCAATTAACTCTCGATTAGCTATTAGAAGCACGCAAAGTATCTCCGAATCTAATCAAGAATGACGATATATCAGCATTACGTCACCCACAAATTGTGATCTGGAACCGGAAATGACGTAGGCCTATAATAATTATAATTATTATTATAAGCATCTCTTTGCTAAGTAAAATCTAGGTATATATATATATGCATAAGTTGTGTATAGGCCTATAATATATGTAGGTGCATGTATGTGTATATATGTATGCGTGTATATATATATATGCGTGTATATATATATATATAATATATAATTATATTGACTCTTAGCTGGAACTAGCCTATATATAGATGATGCGTCTTATCAATAATAAAAAAATAATTCAATAATTTATATATAAATTGAATTTACTGGAGTATAAATAAATCGAGTTTTTCTCAAAGGGAATATGCAGACATAAGTTGTAAAACTTTGTTTCTGTATCATCATATAAAGTTGATTTATTATATTCAGACGAATTTGTGTATTATATAGGCTATAGTAATTATTGTCACATGTTAAAATGTAAACATAATTATGTGAATCGTAAGCTGGTTGAAATATGAATTTATATGTCTAAAAAGGTTTCTTGCATATAGGCCTAATTGTATGACATGGAAAGTTGTTTAAAAAAACAGACTGAAATAGCTTCTACTTGATCTCTAATCAAATTGTAACCTAATTCTTAAGTTTTAGATAACAACTGATTGTTGGTGGTCGTGGTGGTGGTGGTGATAGTGGTGGTAGTGGTGGTGTTGTGGTAGTGATGGTGTTGTTGGTGTTGTTGTTGGTGGTGGTGGTGGTGTAGGTGGTGGTGGTCATGTCGGCGATCGTGGTGGTGGTGATGGTGTTGTTGAGATAAAGGAGAGGACCCAGGCCAGAGCCCTGATGATACCAAATTTCACCAAGACCCAGGGATTTCTAGAAACTCCACAGATAACCATTTGAGTACGACCAGTAAGGTAAGACCGGAGCCAGCGAAGATGATGCCACAGGAGGACTCCAGGAGTTGCAGTAAAATGTCATGGTCTACCATGTCAAAGGTGGCAGAGACATCAAAGAGAGCCTGCCGCGTAAGTTGAGATCAATCTACAGCGAAGTAAATGTCGAAGAGAAGGGAGAGAAGGACAGTTTCAGTAGAATGAGGAGCCTTGAAGCCTGATTTATGGGGAAACAAGTCTTGACTGTTGAAGATAAGGGACAAGTTGTTGAGAAACCAGCCGTTCAAGAGTCTTGGAGAGGAAGGAAAGGTTGGAGATGGAACGGAAATTCTGGCAGAGGTTGGGATCCAGGTTAGTTTTCTTGAGTGTTGGAAAAACAAGAGCTAGTTTTTGTGAGACAGGAAGATTGCCTTCAACAAGAGATACCTATTAAATAAATACAGCAGAAACGGAACAATGTCAGCAACAATATTAGCAATAATAAGTGGAGAAAGGGGTCCAGTTCACAAGACTTAAGTTCGTGGAAACGAGCAGACGTCGTTGGTCGAAATCCACCAAGCAGTTAACGCGATGAAAGGTGGAGGCGAATCCTCCAGTTAACGCGATGAAAGGTGGAGGCGAATCCTCCATCTGGGAAGAAATCATCGCGAGGATATAACATCATAATTATAGGACAGAGCAGAGAGCTGTTGGATGCCCAGCCAAATGGATATAGTATTTGCCGGGTCTATTTGTGGATTTCTACTCCAAGCTAACGGAACTGATTCGGGAAGTACAGGAGAAGGACATACTCATTGTCGGAGGAGATTGGAATGCAAAAATCGGAACTGATAGATCTGGATGGGAAGGAGTCATGAGCACATATGGGTTTGGAGACCGGAATGAAAGAGATGAAAGACTTCTGGAGTTCGGAAATATCAGGTTAGGAATTCTTGAAGAGGTGAGACTTCAATTTGGAATGGAAAGCCTGTGCGGTGATAACTTGAGGCAGATGACAGAGGGTGGGTGGGTGGTGGTTTTGGTGGAGGAACTGAGAACATGCGGAATTCAGAGGAAAGTTCGTTCCAGAGTTGTGGTGCAGTGTGGGATATGGATCGGTTGGAGAACTTGAGGCGAGTAGTGACAGGAGGATGGGAAAGAGTGAAATAGGAGGAGGATTGGGTAGAGCAGGTGGCTGGATGTGAAGAGTTCTCAAAGGTACTGTGGCTGTGAGTATTGTAAGTGGTAGGTTAGTGTAGGACTTTGAAGTGGATGTGCTCAGGAACACACAATACACACATACATATGTATACACATACATTATATAGGATGTATGTATATAGTTCTCCTATATACATTTAGCTAACTGCAGGGCCTACATAGGAGTACTCCTATATACAATTATACATACAGCTAGTATACAGGTCATGTATAAGCTCACGTGTACAAATGCCAACCACCACATCAAATTATCTGAAATTGCAGTCATTAATGAAATGAGGACCAGAGGGATTTTGAATTCTTCAGAAACACAGACTATGAATACAAAGGAATTGCAAGACAGATATTCACATACCGTAAATTCAGTCAAGATAAAACTTTTTAATTAATGCTCAATTGTACATATGTAATGCGAGCACAGCTCAGCAACTCAACTTAACTCCAAATATGTCGAAAGAAATGGACGCAATTAATTTTTAACATATACACAGTTCACTCAATTAAATATTTTTGAACTTAACCCACTTCAAAAGTCAAGAAAATAAAATGTACGATGTCAAATAATTACGGAAACCCAAACACGGAAAAACTTTCCTCAACCGAGTGCTGTACTAGTACCACACGCCACATAAATCTAAATATGCAGAAAGAAGAAAACATATAATTTGCAATCTATTGCACTCAAAAATGCTAAAATAATGTAACCACAGATCATGGCAACATGACATAAGTAGTCTTATATAAAACTAGGCATTTTACAGTTAATCTTCTACTCAGCAGTTTTTACTTTTAACTATTCGAAGAAGAAAATGTCAAGATTCTATAAACCATACTAGTCTTACTATGTCATATCTTTAAACAGTTGCTTTAAAAGTGCTAGTAAGCTGCTAAATTGATGTCTAGCTACAATCACACAGACGACAAAAAACTGGCAGAGAAAGTGTCCGTTGGCAGATACAGAAGGCATTGCCACGAACACAAAGCCAATATAGACAACAATTCTGTAAGCATCACTTCTCTCTTTTGACCTTGAGTTATGAAGTAGCAGAAGCATAAGATTTAAGCAGAACCAGAAGCCCAGAAACAGACAGAGACAATGCTGAAGGGGAACTGGAGTCCTTTGTTAAGTCAAAGTCATCATCAGTCAAGGTGAGCTATGCAGGTAAACAGAAGAACAACTGGTTGATTCAGTAGCACCTAAGTAGAAAGGCCTTCTTCAGTAACCCTTTCTAGGTTAAAGCCAAGTTTAAAAACCTCAACTAACTGAGCACAAAGCAAAATATAATAATGCTAACAAGAATTAGTTTGGTAATGGATCATTGTCTCCATTTACAAAAATACACAGAGAGAAAATATATCCCACATTTGGAAAAATGGAATGTGATGAAACTGCCTTATTTGGGAACATTGAAAGCTGAATGCAATGGCACATTCATCGAGAGAAGTAACTTATCAGAGGCTTCTACAAGAAGAAAATACATGAAACAATTCCAATTGTTAAAGAGCTATGTAAAAATTGGAGCCCCATTGGACTATGTGGCTTCACACATCAGGAACAGTCAAGTCTTTGTGGTAATAAGATTAAACACAGAATACAGAAGTAAAGTCTAATTTAGTTATCAGACACCAAAGCTTTGAAACTTTGTCAACAGTTCAACAAGTAAATATATCACCATAAGATTTCAGTACACAGACTTTTACAAAGAATTTTAATTATACTTAATTAGATTAACATCACCGATGTCCAATTGCACTCAAGTAGATTACAGGCACTAGAAATAGGGGTTAACTTCCCATCAGTAGCAAACCTCAATGGTGAAAAATATAAACGTACACTAGGCTAAAAGGTTGGTTTTATCTTTTGACAACAAAAGCACTCATTAAAATTTTTAATCAAATTTTTTTATGTAAAATTGTAGAAATTGGCAAGTTGTGTTTCTGTAATGCACATTGCCATTAGAACACTTGCATGATAAAAACAAAACAAACGGTAATACAGAATAGTAAAAATGAAGGGAGAGGCTAGTGGATAGAAACATTGAGAGAGATGACGCTATTTGGTGGAAAAACTGAATATACGTATTTCTGGTCATACACCACTTCTAATTAAACAAATCAAGATTACTGAGAATACAATCTTAATAAACCTGCCTAAACATTCAGGTCAAAGGTTGTTATAGGGTTACCGCTCACATATATATACATACATATATCCCATATATACATATATATACATACATATATATACATACATATATATATATACATACATATATAGGTAAGCTGGAATCATGAAAGAATCATTTTTCAAGCATTTCTTAAACCAATTTAATTGTCTCTAATACCATCACTTTATTCAAAGTCCGTGGCTGCAGCATAGTTTACCGTAATTATAAGCCAAAGAACAGCAAGCTTTGCTACCATACTGACTAATGACAAGATGGCAGGAAAAATCATAGAAAAACTGACCTGACCAAATGATCAGAGAGACACTGAAGCAATTAGGCAGCTTACAAAATGTCACTGGTGCTAAGAATTAATATATACAAGTTAATAAATTTCGACAGTTTTACTACATCATAAATGATGTAGGAACAACTGCAGACCTTAAAATGAAATGTCTCAGCGTTTGCAGTTTACTTAGGTGAAAATACGTCACCAGATAAGTAATTAAACGCATATCTGCCATCTTAACATTTACAAAAGAACTGATGCCTGATGTGTAAAGCTCTAAACTAAGCTCTACAGTCTACACCATACATGGCCAACACATTACAATAATGACATTATCTGTGAGGCAGACTGTTGAAATCACTCTTGGCACATGATAAGTTTTGATAAGGTGATAATAAAGGTACATGGTAAGGTTGATGGTATATGATAAAATAATAATGGTATATGCTAAGGCTGTTAAAGCATAACAACAATGCTGATAATAATTACATGAACTAAGCATTAGCAAATTGTGTCACAATATTCTCAAGCGCAAGTGGAATTTATTTAAGGCACGCAATGTTTTTAAAAGCTTAGCAGAAAACTAAAATACCAGAAAAATGAACAGGAAACATATAACAGGAAACAAAAAACACAAGAAGGTAAATTCCAAAGTTCAAAATCACCATAAAACCAGCAAATGTAATTGAACAAAACAGTAGTTTGACGCCATCTTAAAATATACCGAACACACAGAATATATTAAATTTTTCTGCTCAGTTTTTTTAACTCTGCGACATCATTCTGGTGTACAATAATCATTCTTCACCAAAAAGCCTTTACGCTTTCTGAACAAAATAAAAACTGACAGGAATACAGAAATGAAAACTATTCTATGACAAACGGATAAAGAATGTCCTCGGATCTGTGGTTTAGAAGAAATTAGCGTTTTCAATCATGAACGTATACTTAAGGCGGTTCGTATGGCGTGTACATTAAAACAGCGTAAAAACTAACTTTATCAGTTGCTCTGTTTAATCGCAGAGCAGCTGACAGACCATGATCAACTAGCCACAACACAGCATCTGAGACTATTAAGCAATTGAATTTGTTCATCAATATCACAACTAATTAACGATTATGCATACTTAAAGTCTAGACTGGAAAGGCAAATGATTAATTAAATTTTTAGTAAACCTTAAACAAAAAGTTCTATGTCACCGTCAATCAGCATTCGTTTCTACCCATTCAGTAAACATTAACTTCGAAGTCAACAGAAAAAGAAATCTCTGAGACAGACTTGTTAATGTGATAAGGTTTCCATCCATTGCCAATAACATTCCAAAAAACATCTAAAGCCTTTTTCAATCAAAATTGATCACATAAATCTTCTGAAGCACCTTTACTGAACACATTTGGTTGAAATGACAACTCTATAATAATATTATAGCTAGAATAAACCAGTCAAAGACAAAATGATTTCAGATTAAAGACATGTATGTTATTCAAATGAGTTGTAAAGAGGAAGTAAATAATGGTAGCCCCTGATCAACTATGCTACTGACTGGTTAGTTCCTCTGATGGTGACATTAAAACATTATGCTAAGCATACAATATAAAATAACTGCGATAGTAGTAGTAGTGGTAGTAGCGGTAATAGTAACAGAGGTAGCGGTAGTGGTTGTATGGTAGTAGTTGTAGCATGGAAGTAGTAGTATTAGAAGAAGCAGAAGCAGTGGTAAATAAAACAACAATAATAATATAATAACAGCACCGATAATAATAATTATAAAAGTACATCCATTACAAATGTATTTTGATTTAATTGCAATGGCAGTCTATCTGACCAAAAAATATCATCACTATAAATTCTAACAGTCTCCAATAAAACAAACGGAGACAAAATGAAACGAACAAAAGAAATGTTTATCCACCAGCATTTTGATCAACCTGTTCAATGACAGGATTTTCAGTAGACCGAATCTAGTAATAAACTCGCATCAAAGCAAAAGCATTTATGATGTTCAAACAAAAATACCCAATCAGAGCAAATACAACATAACGAGAAAACTTAGTCTGCCTGATTTAATAGTTGATTACGGCAATTCTCTGCTCATTAAAATCACCCAACAACTGCAGTTGTCAAAGTACATGTATATCACAGCAACTAAAGCGACAAGTTTCGTTTACGTAAGTAAGCAAGCACTTGCCACACGATACAAGATCTTATCTGTCATTACATCACATTCCACACAGAACACAGCACTTCGCCAAAGCACGCAACTTCAAAGATCTCACTTAATCATATCAAATGAATTAGAAATAACGAAGAAAGAAAGGTGGATCTGAAGCCAAACTGTTCACTAATTCCAAACTAATCTAGGCCAACCGCCAGATGCTAGATCTTTGGAAGCTTTGGAGCAACGACAAGTGGATTGCTCTCCTTCAGTTCTTTACGTCCCTCTCCCTTGTAGTCATACGTACACTGGTGAGCCTCTGGGTATCGATGTACAGTACAAAATGACTTGTGACATCTGTTACAAATAACCATCAGCTTTAATGTAATAATGTAGTGTAACCGAACATTTACATAGCACCGCTTCAAGATATCTACTCACAGGCGCTCTCTGCACTAGCTTATTATGATGTTAAGTGTCATTACGAATGAATATATTACATTGGTTAGCAAAACAATACACAGTAAGATGAGGAACCAGCCAATGGATTCCCGTTGAAAGCTGAAGTTGGTATGAATGCTTTAAAGATATGCTGACATAATTAATTAGAAATTTATACAAATTGTCTTTCTAGTAAATTGTCTTTCATGAGCGATATAAATATCGGAATATTGCATACAAATGATTCCAAACAAGATTGAGAAATTAAATATTGAATGACTGAAAGTAACAAAACCACCAAAGTAAAAGTAACAAATTTAAATTTAATTTGTTACCTGCATTCATACGTTGAAGCGAGACCAGTTTTCTTGGAGCAGACGGCACATCGTGTAACTTTCTTGCTGCTCATATCTTTATTTACAACTGGCTGTGCTGGGGACGGCGCTAATGGATTACTGCGATTCATGGCGCAAAACTCTCCCTGGAAAAAGGGCAAAATGTTTCATTAATGAAATTGTATATTTGTCCTTCAAGAAATCCACAATATACAACACTTCCAAAAGTTATTTACAATTATAGATATAACAAGAGTCACATTGGTAAGCATGGAAGCACAGTACAGTGCACTGATAGATGTACAAAATCAGTGAATGTCTATTTATACAGAGATGTAAGATAAGTTCAATCAGATGTACCAGTTAATGTTTAGTGCCTCCATAGTTCACCATCTTGAAGACTGAAAACAGCTGATGTTCATGATAAGATTTTTTACAGTCATTAATGAAACTCCTCCAGCATCATGTCTTATGCTGACTACGATAATCTCTACCATTTCAAATCATAATTCTGGAAAAGATTCAACAAAAAGTTTCAAATCTATCTTCAACAAATTCAGTGAACAGACTACCAAATATAGTCAACAGATCATTGAATTTAATAAAAAGATTGAAATATATTCAATCAATGACCACCAAATTGAACAAAAAGATCTAACAAAATATGTCTAACCTTTAATGACAGTTCGTTGGTTGGTTGGTTAAATCGAGAACCACCAGGAAACGTTTCTGCAAGCATCAAGTAGCTATTAAGTGCTTTGAATGAACTGCTAATACTCCCAACACTATCTGACATGAGCTGTTCACTTCCATCTGGCAGAACACTGTTCCTTTTATTAGAGTTTAAGTTTATGGTAGCATCCGATCTTTCGTTTGTTTTAAAGTCTTTTCCCGGCAGACTCAATCTGCGAGATTTTGATGCGAGAGTCTGTCTGCTGCTGATCTGTGGCAATGATCCTCCATTACCAAAACGAACAATTGACTGGTTGGCAGAAAATGGTAAAACCGAGGTGACACCAACGCGACTTGAAAAAGTTGACGACTTTCTTTGACTGTCGTGTAAAAGGACATGTGATGTCCGGTGAAGTTTCGCGTGATGTGAAGAACCGGCTTCGTCCGTTGATTGTCTGGGCAGGCTTGGCTTCTTCTTTGAAAGTTGACTAGAATCAAGGGCTGCTTGAGAACCTGATGGCTCATTCGGAGGGAGACTGGCAGTGGGTAGGACTGGGACGGCTGTAGGGTCTCCGATAGGCAGCTTGTTCTTCTGATTAACGACAGTAGGCTTGAAGGCAGGAATTTTTCGAATGCTTTTCTGGCGTGGTGGTGGAAGGGGCTTTGGCAGATCAACCTTAGTCTGCAACAAACGAATAGTACACCAATTACATTAACATAAATATATAGACAGATATGCTACATTGTCACTCTACTGCTAGAATGATACTAGTTGATAAAAATTGCAAACATAACAAAACTAACATGTTTTATCTTTTAGTTTTCTTAATTTCACATCAGTTTCGCAAAAACAATATGGTGCCAGGATTACATCATCAAATTTTTTCTCGGCAGGTGCAGGGATTAAAAAAGAGATTAAGCATTATCAGCATTAGGAACAGTGGAATTCTAAAGGCTTTTATGACTTTCTCAAGAGACAGTAAGCACTGAACTTACAAGCAAATGGTCATCCAACACAACTGGAATCTGAATCGTTAATGTGAATTAAAGTTCTCAAAATTGAAACACGCATAAACAAGTTGCTACAAAATGTTACATTCTACAGCTGCTGTACAAAGAACTATAAAACTGAAGTAGAAATTGGCCAACAGCTTGAAAATTCAATGCCACTTCAAGACAGGCCACTTGATCTCCAAGTAATTCAATTAAATGTAATTAGACATTTTACACTACATTACTTAAATGAAATGCTCACCTTGTCAACCGCAATGGAATCCATCCTCTTGCGCAAGGCATTCACCTTCTGACGCATTCGATCCTCTTCCTCTTTCTTCACTTTTACCTCTTCCTGCTCTTCTAGGTCTTCTTCTATGTCAAAAACTGATGCACCACTGAAAGACAGAGAGATTTGTCAGTAAAACAGAAAGAAGATAATCTCTAAGAGTGGAACTAAGCTGTTATAATTTAAATAGCAGTAACATATTTAGATGGACTTAATACAACTGCACATTTGCACCTCATACTAAGAAGATCTAGATAACAGCAGCTGTAATAGTCAAACAGCACGGTAGCAACACAGAGAGGCTCAAAAGCACCTTGACATAGGCAACAGAGATCTTTATTCAAAACACACAGGCATTAGATTTCAGAAAGTACAAGAACAGAAACAAAATCAGAAGATTGACAATAGGAAATAACTAAATTTGAACTTGTTCTAAAGAAAGCAAGTACACTGAATTCTACCTAAGAGTTTCAAATGAAAAGTCTGAATCAAGAAGGCGAAAGAAATTGAGCATCTCTCCATCACGAACGACTACCATGGCAATTGGGCGCTTCCCAGTCGATTTTTCCGTTTCTGATTCAGCAAGCATTTGGAGAAATTCTGGAGGTAACTGCTCCTGAACCTGAACTACAAAACATTTGATAACATCATCCATACAGATTTACCATCAATTGAATATCTGCAATGTTACTCTTCAAATAAGCACATTAAGTTTAAATGGTTACAACTATTTGGAATGGCCTTAGTCATAATATTAGCCATGGAATAGATGGAAGCATATAGCACTCATTCTTTAAACTTGGATTCTTGTCTCCCATGGAATTTCTTTACTAGATATAAGAGTAAAGTCTGAGTAGATGCTTGCCTAAGTTTTACAGAGCATGCTGCCATGTACTGCACGAATATTCGTTTATCTTTTCAAATTTATTTGACTGATTCATTTTAGCCGCAGTATAAAGTAGTCATCTGTTGAATAAACTGGTATCAGCGCATAATGCATTACAGTCAGTGCTGTACAATCAATTATATTTGAACAAATGAAAGCAATCAACTTAACATTTTCAATAATGTATAGCAATCTCTTAAAAAACATACTTTAAAGTTGACCATATGCCAAAAAGGGTACACTGAACAATCCTAGCAATGCCATAAAAAGTGGAAGATATACTCAAAACAGACACCTATTGTATATATGTTTTACGCTGTCCCTTTTTAGGTGATGAAGAAAACAAGCAGTACATTAAGGTAGCCTGAGAGGCAGCCAAGGTACTATGAAGTGTTAGCAACTTCACTTTTCCCGGCCTCTGCATGTAATTGTAACTGTAATGGAACATTTATATAGCACCGCTCAGTGATTCAGAGGCACATGACAGTGTTGGCCTGTCCTCTCCCTCACCATCAGATCGTCCCACCAAACAAAGTACAGTCAGTGTACTTATAATAGCTGAATTGGCTTCGGGACACAGGTAGTGCCAAAAACCTTGACAATTTTTTTGGCCCAGTTGGAGATTTGAATCCCTGACTTCTCAATTCACAGTTCAGCAAACTTACTGCTAAAGTATAGCTCACCCCAATATAGTAATGCAATACAAATGTTCACATAAATACATACATACTCTAAAAATAAATTATGTAAATATATAAATTCAGCAATTATTTCATATTGGTAATGATGGCATACCACGGCGGAAATTGATTGGTCCTCCCCTCATCGCAGGAATTAACCTCAGTTTTGCACCATCTTGTATATTATAGTCTTCGATGGTTTTCTCATCGTTCAGTTCAAGTGATTGCCACACCAAGTGCTGCTGTGATATTGATATTCCTACAACAGTTACAAAATGCACCTGGATTGTGTACATTCATACAGTCTTATTTCAAGTTCAAACCATCTTTTAAGTTCAAACCAAACAAACCTGGCTGCTCAAATTAATTACAACCGTTCAATTGCAATGCTGCATATTCCAAACTTAACAACACAAAGTTCCACATGGAAACATAGGACCAAAACAAAAAATGAGTGCTGGTCAAAGCAACAACACTGGCATACCCAGTTTACGTATGTAAGTAAGTAAGCAAGCAATAATTGATAGAATTGTAATTACAGGAAAGTCAGTAACGGCTTGTTAATAGATAGACAGTTACAAAGTCTATGCCATAAATATTGTGCACTTTATTGCAAACCTTCAAAGCATGATATAGTCAGTGGATACATATGAGGGCAATATTAACAATTATATTTTGGACTTATTTGGTAATTTAGCTAGTGATTCTGCATGTCCAGATACAGTGCTAACACGATCACATATTACTATCCTGTGCATAAGACACAAATCTAGAACTTGTTTGGGACTGAACACAACTAAGAGATGATCATCTTCGGGAAGAGAAAACCTGGTAGTTATTCCACCCATTGTACCTGAGGCGGCCTGACAAGTATCTATGCGTGTCTTGCGCGTGACCATAAGATCGGATCTGTGGATGACCACCCATGTGGATAACCTTCTGACAGCATGTTCATTCCCTGGGCGTGCTCAGATCCCACAGCCTCACAACTAACGCCTAGAAGGAAGTGTCAAGAATGACTACCATTGCGCATCTAATGTATGCTTCCCCAGCCTGGTGGGGCTACACTAGCGCAGGGGAGCAGATTGAGCAGCTGATGGGGAGGCTGAGATGTGGACAGTATCTACCACCACCTCAATCACCCAATTTGGCAGAGATGGAGGCAGAAGCTGGTTAACGCTTATTTGATGAACAAAACGTACTCCATCGGCTCTTCCCCCCACCTTGCCCCTCTTGTGGACATGTGCTCCGTTCTCGGGCCCATGGCTTCTCTCTTCCAGACAAGGACAACTGTAATTTTATTTCTAGAGTCTTATACAAAAACATATTTTGATGAACTTCCTTTTACAAAATCATTCCAAATAAACCAAATTAAACGATACCCAGATAGGATAAGGTGATATACAAATGAATACATATATAAATCTACAACTAACTAGTTAGGGGTCGTCCATTAATTATGTCAACAAATTTTAGGCAGTTTTTGACCCTCTGCCCCCTTGTCAACAACTGTCAAACTTTTCCAAACCCCTCGCCTCCTATTTTGTTGACATAATTAATGGACGACCCCTTATGTTACAAGCTGCGTTCTGACTGATTGGTGTTCTGAATAAACGAAAATTGATTGATTGATATTTGTGACTCAAGTCCCTCCACAACAGAAGAAATTACCTTCGGTCAACTCAATTTTTTCTTTTATGTCTTTAACTCTTTCCTTCCGTGTTGCGATAAGCTGGAAAGTTCTTCCCGTAATACTTTCAATGTTCAGCTGTACAACTTGTCTCTGCGGTAAGTTCTTGTTCGTGTTATTCATTGTCAACAGGTGAGCGTACAGAATACTAAACAACGAATGGATGTGACTTTACGTCCTGATAGTCACGCTGCGACGCAAATTATCATCGACAACAAAAGCCCGTACTAAGTTTAGACGAAACAATGCATCAGACAAATTCCCGTGACAGTCATCGACCGATTGTTTTCATCCGCCTTCATAACCAATCACCCGAACAGTAGAACGGAAAGTCTGTTCCTCTTAACGAGACTCTCGTCACGTTCTCATCATCACTTAATTACACTCTGAGGCTTTACGGGATACGACTAGCTGAGAGGTACCGGTTCTTGTAATTATAGTCGAATTTTAATCATCACCACTAAGTGGGTGTACACTGTACTAATAATCTGATGTCTTCAAAGAATCGGAAAACATAAACAACTTTAACCACGCCTCTTTCAACACCAGCTGACGTCATAAGTTGACCAAAGACAATTTCTACAGGAACGAGTAGAGCCAGTAGCTGTAGTTTTGTATGACTAGAGTTCAAGATGGCTATTAATAACATCTGTGATCAATAGTAGGCCTATAGTGTACCGATTTTTCTACGTATTTGGCTTCGGTAGGCTATTATTATTTGATCACCCGTCTCGGCGTCTCCGATATCTCTGACTCAGTGAAAGACCCACATGACAACAGCTTACCACCTTTAGGGCCTATATTCGAGTGCAATACTACACACTTTTCAAACATAGCTGAAGTCAGTAGGCCTATAGGCCCTAAGTTTTACTTAAACACATAGACTTCGACGTTTGCTTTTGTCTCTGGATGCATCGGTTCAACCTCGGGCAATTTTGCTACTCTACATGTGCACTGCCGTGAGTTTTAGCGCATTTTCGGAGAAAGAAAATATTTTTGTCACGGGTACGTGGTTATAAAAAATATTTGAAACTCACGTACGTGACTGTTACTGACAGTTATTCAACCTTACCGCTTAGGTCTAGGGCCTACATTTTCCGAAATTTGTGTAGGCCTATGTAGCCTGTCCAAGCCAGAGCATCTAGCTTATTCACGATTCAGTGCTGCATCGTGTCAGATATCGAGGCCTGGATTAATAGTTCAATATTGCCCTCAATATAAATCTCAGAAATGCACACACAATTGTAGTTGGCTTCCTCTAATGGAATGAAGGCACAAGAGAGACTTTCGCGAGCGTTAAAATTCCTATACACGATAATCCCAGAGCTATCTAATACCTATTATCTATTATCAGTAATAGAAGGCTCTGGATAATCCTATAAACGCACCAATGAGATATTATTATCATCGCTAGAGCCCGTATAACGTATAATCATTGGCTAATTTTTGAAGCCAAAAAGCCCACAACCATAGATATAATAACACCTTATCGAGAGCTCCGCAGTTAATTTATATTGAAATGACGCGTTTTGATTGGTTGAAATTCATGGACGCAGTCAAGCTTAAGCGAGACTTTAATTTCTTTTCGAAGCTTACGCCTTGCAAAAATACAACAGACACAAAATAACAACTTATCTATGAAATAATATTCCAGCGGCCTCATTTTCGGACTTTAATAAGTTGCTACATCCACACACTACACAATTTAACTTTGATCGTTTCGCCATTTTGAGAGGTCACAGGGTCAAGGCCGTTGGAGTGGCTTCGGGGTCACAGCCTCAACAAAGATGGCGGACGCGGGCTCTAGTGATATATTTATATATTATGCATCTCTATGAAACGCACCCTTGATTTATTTATAAACCTTGTCTATGGCCTAGATATATCTATGGTCTATGGGTCCATGGTTGCTTAGCAGCGACTTCTAAAGCGCATGAGTAAATAATCTTCAGAAAACGCGCTGTAAGTGACCATAATTTAAGTTTTCAATTCAAAATGTTAATCTGAAATTCAAGACGAATACGTACTAATGTGTAACTTATATATGAGAATTAAACGACAAGTATATTCAAGTATTTGCGGTCGGATCGTTTTAATTTATTGTTTGCGCCATAGTTTCCAAGCTACTCGTGGTACCATACCAGCCCAGGAACATCACATGGGATGATGGGACCCATATTGGCTATATACGGGTTACCTATGGGCATGCTGACAGAACAGTTTTATATTGCGGTGGTTTATTAGGGTAATCCTGCATAGCATATTTTATTCTCGTTTCTTCCAGTGATAAGTAATAGCGTATTTAATCTTTCCATTTTAACGCAAAGATTCTTTTCATCAATCAGACTTCTATTTACGCAAAGAATTCTTTTCGCCAATCCAAATTCCATTTTAATGCAAGCAATTTTTTCATCAATCCAACTTCTAGTTTCACAAGAAACTATATTTTCATCAATCCAACTTCCATTTAAGTGCAAGGAATTCCTTTCATCAATCCAACTTCTACTTATGCAAAGAATTATTTTTATCAATACAACTTCCATTTGCGCAGCCAGATAAGAGAAATAATAAAATACGCTAAAATACAGGATACGTTCAATGCAATAATAAAATATGCTAAAATGCAGGTTTACCTTTTATTAGTAAGTTATCAATGTTTTAGCACTTTCAAGATATTAAAGCAAAACCTGTCAGCAATGACGACTACAAACGGACTGCATGCTCCTCGTCATGAACCGGACTGGGCTAGAATACCGCCACATGTTCCGACTTACCCAAACCCACCAATGCATTTCAGGTAGAAGTTTGTTTTTGATTCAGTTTTAGGTCATGTTGGGCTGGTTATTTGAGGAGCATTATTGTATCTTATTGTATATAAACATTTATAAAGTGCCTCTGACAGAATATCTATTCAGAGGCGCTCATTAAGTAAGTATATTCTTTATTAAACTGGTTGCAGAAGAGCCGCTTTCCAGTGTACAAACATCATAAGACAAATACAAAATCAATAGGCAGTTCAGGTTAGGTTCAGATGACAGACAAGTCAAGTTCAGTTCTTTTGATCATCATCATCATTTTCTGATGCCTGTCATTGGGTGGCATTGGGTGCAAAGCAATGACCTGGAATTCATGTTTTTTTCATATGTAAAGTTAATGCCTTCTCATGTTTAGCCCTAGTCTTATTTTGTCTTCACTTATATTGTCTGTCCAACGAAGTCCCGGTCGTCCTTTGTTTCTCTTTCTTTAAAATCTTGCAAATAGATGGGATTTGGTGTACTGGCACTATTCCCAAATAAACAATCCATAAGTCTTTGTTGGTCAACTTTATCCAACAGAGATGTATTCATATTCAACTTATTGTACAACGGAAACATGATTATAAGGGCTTTATACTGAATGCACACATATTTAGAGGTTTATGGTTTATGATTATACGAATTTAATTTAGTTATATTCATGGTCATTGAGTTCAATTCAGTTTGGTTCAGTATTGCAAATCAATGGTTAAATTTAGTTAATTCAGTTTGATTCCCATATGTAGAATATATCAATGCCTGTACTAGTGTACTGTATTGTAAAGTCTTCCAACTGTTAGTGCTACATATTATATCATGTCTGAAGTTAAGGTCTGAATACTTGGACAAATAACATCAGTATAAAGTGAAAAAATTAGCATGAGTTTTAAGAATCATCCTGGCAACTGAAGAAACATGCAAAACATGCAGCCTTGAAGATTAGTAGCATTTATATGTCTAATAATAGAACTTCTGTGGTACCACTTTAGTAATGCATAAGATATCATTCACTAGTGTACCAAGGCTTTTCTGCTAGTTCTTTAAGTGTAAACAGAAGAGTTCTGAACCTTCTTGAAAGTGTGAAGGCAGTCAAAGCGTAGTGACAGGTGGCACAAATTTTCTCATAGAAATTTTGATGGACTAAAAACCTAGTAATGCAATAAAATAAGTAAGAATGAAACTGCACATCATCATATTCTCATTCCTAACTTAACATATTTATGTTTTGCAAAGGTTCTTTCAATAAATGTAAATATGATTAAATTTGCTTTAGGCATATTCCTGCTGAAACATACACTTGCCAAGATGGAAAAAGAAATTACCAGGTAAACTTGCTTTCCAGTGTTCATTTCATAGTATAATGTTAAAAATTCTTGACACTTGGGTCTCAGAAAAAGGTTATTCTTTGCTGTACAAAATTAGGAAATCACCAAGTTATTGCTATGGTCATTTCACCTCTGTAGATCATACATATCTTAATCAACTTTCATCCTCTTTTACATTGTCATCATCATCATTGCCAACACCACCCAACTACCATCAACACCACTATCATGGGTGCCCACAAAAATTTATGCAGGACGGGCATGAAAATTGGACATGCTGTCTCAGCCTAGAATGGGCCAAAAGAGAATGTCAGGAGCAACTAACCCATCTTGCCCCATGTGCAGGTGCCCATGACTACCACCATGACCATCAACAGCATGACCACTACAGTCACTACCACAAACACCACAACCGCACAAAGACCACCACCACAAATGACACCCAGTATCAGTCTACATCATCATCATCATCATCATCAGGATCCATGGGCCGAAGGCCCGTAGGTGTCCAACGCTTGCCTCGGATCCCTGGGCCGAGGCCCTTTTGGGGTCCAATGCTTGCATTGGATTTCATTCGTATTTTTTCTTTACGAACGGAGTATCTGCACCCATCCGTTCGACCTTCGCGCTTCTCCCTTAAAGAGAGTTCCAGGCTTAGGACTGGCTCTGATAACCACATGTGGTATCAAAGGCGGCGATGCCACCCACGTTTGCCAGCTTTTTCAGGGTTCCTGCTGAGCCTGTCCACCTCGCGTAGCGCCCTAAGGTGGTACTTCGGCCAAGACCTTCACCACTGATGGCATAGCCTCAGCAGGCACTCCCCTACTGACTGTTGCCACCCCCTCACCACGTTGAGGTGTGAGTTGGACTTCGAGGGGGGTCAGTCTACACTTGTTGGTTAATTGTTAATTAGAAATGGTGGAGCAATTGGAACACAGAATATCCTGACTGGCGGGAAGAACACTATCGTCTTGATCCACTGTTTCCAGTTATGAGGAAGGCAGATCACCAGTCGGGACTAAAGTACCCCTACAGGGCATCTCCGGAGAAGCCACTCTGGAGGCAGGAGTATCTTCGAACTGGTGTGCCAGAGACCGAGGCAGTTCGTGCTCGTGCAATCTACCGCACTCACTTTGACACGCAGGATAAGAACCTCTACCAGTGGTCAAACGCCATGACTTCAACCCAATACAAGAAGCCTGTGCCCTCCGTCTATGGACCTCTGTTGAGGGAAAGTGTGTATGGAGTCAAGACAGCCCACAACAGGCATGGATTTATGCCTGCTATGGATTACTACTTCTAGGCTTTGAAGATATAATATTAAAAGTAAGGCCTTCTAGTATATACTGTATAGATTGTAACATGTCATCAAGTTTTATGTCACAAGCTCACCATAAGCTGTCGTGTGATTTTTAACCAGTACTTGTTTACTGGAGAGTTTACTAGCATAACTAGTTCTTAACTGCCTTCTCCAATCAGTTTTAATACTTTTTAATTTTCACATACTTGGATTAATCTTGACTTTTTATGCATCATGTTGTTTTAGTTGCAGATTTTCTTATTTTACTGTGAAAAGTTCTTTTCTCATTAATTATCAGTACAGACGTCTATGTAATTTAACTGACAGTGCAATATTATTAATTATTTCGATAAACTATTGACTAGGGGTAAACCAGTGGATAACTGCATAATTATTACAGTGCAATTTGCTTTGGTGTTAGCCTAAAAGGCCTAGTTTTTTCCTAATTAATTATGATTACAGACTCCGATGTAAGTCAACTGAGGGTGCAATTTATTAATTATTTAATGCTTTGTTTAGAGTAAAATATATTGATCACAAACTGAAAACAAAAGTGAGTTGATAACTGCATAATGAATACAGTGCAAAATTGTTTTGGTGTTGCTTAAAAGGCCAATAAATTTTCTTTGCAAATGGTTTCAATGTTTTATTTACACATTAGTTAGACATTTTTCCAATGTTTGTTTCCATTAGGTAAGTAATTTGAATAAATCAACATTTCAGAATGAATGGATCTTGTTTTAACATTAAATTTGCATTTATCACAGAGTTTTATAATTATTGAGCACTGCCTGTGAATGCTTTAGAATTTGACTGAAGTGAGCTTTATGAATATCATATTATAGTTTCATATTAAACTGTGTACTTGAGATCAGTGTGGAAGGGTTGCTGCATCATGGATGACAAAATGAACTGAATTTCAATATCAGAAGCCTGTATTAATGAAGCTTTGTTTCCATTGTTCATCTTATCTTTACAGGTTGCCAACCATCAGTAACTTATGAGCAGTCCATAAAAATTGGCCACTATGTAAAGGGAAATGCCATGTCAAAGTTGGTGTAGGAGTGCTAAATAATTTCTACAAGTTTTGAAATGATTGGGCAGCTACCGGTATATATCCAATTTGGAGATGGATATAGCAGCCTCAGTTTACACTTACATTAAGTACTGGTATTTGAATAGCTGACGTCATTATTAGGCCAGTACTGTGTATGAAATGTTTCATGAGCCCATGAAGTGAAGCTGTAGAAATAACCTTATTATATAAAATAAAAAAATTTGATAGTATATATAATTGAATATACCGTAAAATTCCCTGGCTCCCAGAACAAACTCATTGATGGTTTGACTATACTCTGTCTACTGTATTGTTTCGTGTGGAATTCGAAGATTTAAACCTGCCTGTCTGAGCTGTAAAACCCTCAACATGAACACTTCCACCTGCCTTCAAACAACAGGCTGTGAAGGCTCTTATAATTTTTATCACTTGTGAATTTATTACGAGGCTCTATACATATAGCGGAGGCATTGAGCAATTGTGCATGAAGGACTTGCTCAAAGTCATAATCATAAACCCCAAATTTGTACAGCACCAAAAACCAATCCAGCTTATTCACAGGCACTCCATCACACACAATCTTCAGGCAGGCTATGGTGGATGATCCGAAAATTGGAGTTGTGAGAGTGCTACGGGAGAAGAGCATGAATCAGAATAAATTTGTAGAAAAGAAGTGTTCTCTTTTTGAGTTAAAGACCTGTGCTGATATTGAAACAGCTGCAGTTTTGCTTGGTACAATGGATCAGGTAATCGCAATTCATTCTGGCAGGATGGATGAGGTAACTGAAGGATGGAGGAGATGCGTGTAAGGGCAGAAAAGGAGCAGGTTGAGGGAAGTGGTTGGATTGTCAATAAAGACCAGGGCTGAGAGCACTATAGAGCGTGTTGTAGGGAAGTGCTAGCACTTTGTACTCTACTTACAGTTGTTTTAGGCAAGTGAAGTGGCTTGAGAACAGAAGTGATGTGATGTTTTGCAGGTGTGACAACATGAAGGAGCGCATTCTGGATAGGCTGAAGGCGGTTTTTGGTAGCGGCGGTGTCTGCGTTTATGAAAATTGAATGGAAAATTAATAGTCTAGTTTACCATTGACTATTGGTGTGGCTACAGTAGCCTAGATGATTGTGTGTTGTAAGTCAAACCGACTCGAGCATATAGCTACAGATCAGATTGTGCAAAGGTATATATACCCCGTGATCGATCAAGTCGAATGCTACGAACGATTTGACTCGATCGGTTTTGTCGACTAGTCGACCTCTCAACGACTCGATCGACTTGGAAAATAAACGATCGACTTTTGTCGACTTGGAGTGTATATATACTCTCTTGGCCAAAATTGCTGACGACTGTTTCATTCTTATGTTCCATTACGTAAATTGCTCATGAATTTATAATTATTTGATATAGGAAGATCATCCGCTAGCTGAGCCCCGCGTACATACATCTAGCGCTGTATAAAATATGAATTTGCGGACGCCACCTGGATAGTGGTTCTCTCCGGCGATGCGCTGGCCCACTGTCCAAGACCCTAAAATTCGTCCATCGCTGACTAAAAAGCCTATGAAAAGAAAGTGACCGTCTCCCATAAGCTCACTACGAGATACGTTTACTTTTTTGATAATTTTACTTTAACACTCATTTTTATAAGAGGAATTAAGATCCCACCTAACAGCGAAAAGAAGATTCTTCCGTTGAATAAAGACAACGGTTCTAAATCGGAAGGCGTGATAAAACGCACCCTTCGTCTCTCCGGTGAAGTTATGTTGGGATTTAAATGGTAAATCGGCGTTTTAGTTAATTATTTAGTATTCTGCTTTGACCATACGATGCTGTCTTATTTGACAATTAGCTTCATTTGAAGCGTCGTTTGTACGTAATACATACTGTTAAGTGTGGGGATGATATTTAACCGAAATCGCGTGTCTGAGATGACGATGGCCTCAGCAGAAATCCCAACAGAGAGCAATGGCTGTTCACCCTCAAAATTGATTTTTCCCTGTTCTAAAGTGCAGCAGAAAAGCAGATAACGAAACAACACTCAGAAAGAAATTAATTTCGTCGAAATTTTATAGCTTTTCCTGTGCTATGTAGCACCGCGTTTTACTGTGAACAACCGCCATTAGAAGGCCAGTGTCTTATGACTTGCTATGTGGTTTGTGATTTTTCTGTTGTAGATACCAGATTCTGAAGGAAATTCTAAATGGTGCAACAGCAACCACTTAAGCCCCTTCCACTTCTGCTAAAACTGCAGCCACTTTTTCTGCAATACGATGTCTAATCTGTTCTATTCAGTCGAGGTTGGGGACTCAACATTTAATATTCTGAGACGTTATCAGACTTTGAAGCCCATTGGTTCTGGAGCTCAAGGAATTGTGTGGTGAGTTAAAGATGTAAACATTCATGTGCCAAAGGGCTTGCATACAAATGCATTTCCTTGATTGTTTGCACATAAATAACTTCGAAAGCTTGCATGGGGTAAAGCATGCAAATTAAATTCAAGTATATTAGCCCATTGTATCTTTCTTAATCAAAAAGTTTCCATGTTTTTATTATTTTTATTTACTATTGGAAAAAATTACTGTGCTCCTCATTTTAATTAATAATAATCATAAAAATCAACATGGCATTTTATTAAGATTATAAATTATACATGTAATGCAATTTGAGATTTTGCAGCAATAAAGTTGTAATGTTTGTGGCTGTAGTTCAGCCTTTGACACTATCACCGGTGAGAATGTGGCTATCAAGAAACTCAGTCGACCTTTTCAGAATGTGACTCATGCAAAGAGAGCGTACAGAGAGTTTGTCCTCATGAAACTGGTCAACCATAAAAATGTAAGTTATCCATTGAAGTCTGCAGATCTGTGAGACGTGTGTATTTTATCTTGTAACTATTTATTTATTTAGCAACTGGTGTTTTTTATGTGTCAAATTTCCGTATTTGCTTATTTTGATGCTTCTGTAAATTAGGGTATTTCCTCAAAAGCACTGTGTTATTAATTATGAAGTATTATTTAGTAATTTATAATTGTTTTATTAAATGGTCTTCATGTCTGGCAGTGCAGGGGTGTGCAATGGTGCAGTGGTTAGCCAGCTGGACTTAGGGGGATTAAATCCATGCTAGGGCAGTAATTATCTTGAGATTTCTGCTCCACCTGCACCCCTAGCTGACTCAGCTATAATGACCACTGACCATACACTTTTGGTGGGAAGATCAGACCACCTGCCCTCATATGCAGTGGCTAAGAAAAATGTAGTCCCTAACACTTCATACCCTGGTTAGCTTAATTAAGGTGTCATTTAAGTTTAGTCTCATTTCTTTTACTGGTTCTGTTGAATTGTTGATTTATTTTTCAGTTGTTTCTGTTTTTGTTTGCAGATCATTGGTCTCTTGAATGCATTCACTCCTCAGAAATCCTTTGAAGAATTTCAAGATGTGTAAGTTAAACGAGCTTTGCGCATCATTTTGGCACATCACAGTAATTTCTGAAAGTTTATGTGTGTCTTTCAATTTGATTTAATTTCTTTTTTATTTGAATACTATCAAATGTTTTGCTATTTTCTTAAATAAGAATTTAATGTAGCACATAGTGTGAATACTGGTAGTTTTTTAATGTCTGTTGAGAATTTTGTGAATAGTTTTTGTGTTTTTGTCAATATAGTTATCTTGTGATGGAGTTAATGGATGCCAACCTGTGCCAAGTGATACAGATGGATTTGGACCATGAAAGGATGTCGTATCTTCTTTATCAGATGCTCTGCGGCATCAAGCATTTGCATTCGGCAGGAATCATTCACCGGGTAGGGTAGTCCTCTTTGCTTCTGCATTTATGTTTTAATCCATAGCTGTATCGTTGTCCAAAAATGTCCAACTACCTTGTTTCTCTGATAGTGCTGTATAGGAAGAAGTAAGTACTGGTGGGATGTGATCACATCTGTTGTTCCCTGTCACAAGTTGGGCCAACAAGATCTGGATGCATTGTGTTGCCGTGTGGAAATATTCTAGAGTGTCATACAGCATTGAATTATAGTGGTTGAATTTTGCTATGGCTACACTAAAAGCAACAGTTACTGTCTTCAATTGTCTTTACTGTGAAATGATACAGAACATTGTTTCACGTCTTTCTTAATTCTGTCGTTATTTCTTCTATAATATTTAATGATAACATAATGTAATTTTAGCGCCTTCGTGAGTTTCTTGTAGGGCGCTATATAAATGGCCATATACATACATACATACATACATACAATGTAAGGCAAGGTAATTGCTCATTAATTACATGCGTATATTGACAATTTTCCGTGGAAAGAATTTGTCCCTAGACTTGCAGAATCTTTCAGTTGAAGCACAAATCTTACTTACAGAATGTCCAATCATATTCTTTCTGTCACATTTTCTTATTTGATGAAAATGTTGATCTGCTACTTATGTGTTTTGTCGGTTTCACTTGGTTTTTAGAACCTATCCAAGTTTTTTGGGAAATGTAATATTGTTTTTTTTCTTTTAAGAGGACAACACAAATATATCAGTATATAAGTTGACTTCTTGCCATTTTTGAACTATTTCAGTCTAATTTTGTTTTCTGCTGACAATCTTTGTTAGGACCTCAAACCCTCCAACATTGTTGTCAAGAGTGACTGTACATTAAAGATCTTGGACTTTGGTTTGGCTCGTACAGCAGGAACAAGTTTCATGATGACTCCTTATGTTGTCACAAGATACTACAGGGCTCCTGAAGTCATCCTTGGCATGGGTTATACAGATAATGGTTTGTTACTCTGTTGTTATGTTACATCATAACTGGGCCTCTACTACCAAGTATATTATTTTCAAACAGGTGCATTTTTCATAGTTGAATGTTTTTTTTATTATTTCACAATAGCAATGTTATTTATGAACTAGCATAATACTTAAAACATCTTAAAAATGCAGCAAAGCAAAGTAATATGTTTAAATTGACATTATTTCACAGCCCAAGTGCCATTTCTTAGGAAGGGCTAATTGATCTTGCACGTTAAGGACGTTATTTTCTCGATATACTTTCCTAATAGCTTAAGACTTGGTACATTATTTCTTAGGGGTATTATTATTTCCAAGCATAGAGGTTGTTGAGTAGACAGTGTTTTTTGTTATGTTTGCAGTTGACATATGGTCGGTTGGATGTATCATGGGTGAAATGATACGTGGAAGTGTCATGTTCCCTGGAACAGATCGTATCCTTGTTTGCTTAAACTAGTACCAATAATAGCAATAATGGCAGGTGGTTCCATCCACAGTGTACAAAGCATTTAGTATTATCATTGTTGATATTATTATTAGCATTGTTTTAGGCAGAACTGTGAATAGGTGGTATTACATGGCAGCTCACAATGACAATTGTTCATGGACTTGTATTTGCTGGACAACATGCATGGAATGGCCTACTACCAAGCATTCTGTGATCACTGGTTCTTCACTGATCAATGTCTCAAAGGACTAATTGCTACAAACTTTCAGTGTGACTGAGCTAGCTGTCAGGACAGCCAAGGCAGTCAGGGCTAATACACTATACTACTACCTTAATTATAAATAAATATTATGAGCTAGTCCACAGACACACTCAATGCCTTTATTATAGGTATAGTATTGGCCTGCTTATTGCAAGTCTGCTGAGTGGCACTTCATTTTAGTTGGCACCTTTGTCTATTGCAGAAGAGCAAACGTGATTACCATTCATTGCAGCTCAAATACATAATTTCACATTAAGTTAAAGTTGTGTATTAATTTCTGTGACACTTTGATTTAATCTAACCTGGAAGCTTCTATTGTTCCTTTGTCATAACACGTAAAGTTTCCATCTATGGTCGCTTTTAAGCCAAAATTCCACCCAAAAAGTGCAATCCATTGCACAATCAATCCTTAAAGCATGACACTGTTTAGATATTTGTCTGTTGATTGAATTTCTTTAACCAAACCAAGATATTGATCAGTGGAACAAGATTATCGAGCAGCTGGGTACACCATTGCAGGACTTCATGAAGCGCCTGCAACCAACTGTACGGAACTATGTGGAAAATCGTCCAAAGTATGCTGGCTACCAGTTTGAGAAGCTTTTTCCTGACGTCCTCTTTCCAGCTGATAGCACTGAGCACAGTGGACTGAAGGCAAACATGGCACGTGATCTCCTGCAGAAGATGTTGGTCATCGATCCCGAAAAACGAATCTCGGTTGATGAGGCTCTTATGCATCCATACATCAATGTCTGGTTTGATGAGAGCGAAGTCAATGGTGTAAGCTCTCCTTCTTCCCTCTAGCCCGTCTGCATTTATGATTTGCTTCAGGATATAACGGCTTGAAATGTAAAATGTGGGTTGTTTTATGAGAATGTGATACGATTGCTGCATTGGATATCTTCATAAAAGGGAAGGTCATCTTTTTGCAGCTACTAATGGCCCACTGATAATGGTATTTTGATATGGAAAACTATACAATAGCTCAGATGTATGTATGTGTGCATATATATATGTATGCATGTGATCATTGCATTTCAATTTTCCATCAGATGTTCTGCTCTGTTTTCCAGTTTTACTGTCTCCTATTCAGAGAGCATTTTTTTCTATTCTTAGCCACCTCCTGCACAGTATGACCATTCAGTGGATGAAAAGGAACATACAGTTGCTCAGTGGAAAGGTATGATCATTTCTTTATTACTATTATCATTGTCATCATCATCATCATTATCGTCTTCACTACCATCATCATTATCGTCTTCACCACCACCATCATCATCATTATATGATGACTGTGGTAAGCATTTTTAACAGTTTGAAGACATTTGTACAAAGGGAATGGAGGTTAAATTTTCTGAAGTTGAACTCCTGTTGTGGCTTAGTTTTCAACCCAATAGTCTTGTTGGGTTTTCTTTTAACCGGTGCCAATATTCAAGCTGTTTATAATAATAATAATAATAATAATAATATCTTCTTTAATTTAGCGCCTGACAAACGCACTGCGCTGTACATTTACATGTGATGCAATTGAAACAATCTTAAGTAACTAGTTAACTACTAACAGAACAGACAGCCTGTAATACACGGCGCTAATAGCAGCCTACAAAGCAAATCCGCCCTAACGGGGCTCGAACTCGGTACCTCTCGCACTCTTCGCCAGATGTTATCCAACGCGCCACCGGACCCATGTATACATGTATACTAGTGTATATAGGAAGCAACTTGATACAGTGCCTGCTAAGGACCTCGTACACAAATGGATGTCTAACTAATATAAACAGGTGCAACTTAGGGTCATGTTGATAATTTCGAGTTTTAGGGTTTTAGGATATGTAGGGTTATGCTGATTATTGACAGCTTAACCAAGTGACAGTTTGGCACCACTGGGACATACCATACAAATTAGGAAATGGAGTCATGTCTTGGGCCAGAATCTGGTGCTTGTCTATGGTAATTAAAAGCCAAAGCCAAACACTGTTTCAGTCACCTGGAGGTGAAATTTAACTTTGCCTTTCAAAGCATCTTGGTGGTTGGGGGGTGCTCGTGTTTCTTTTCTTTTACTGTGAGCTGTGGCAATAGGTGAAACCTAAAGGCCTGAACATTGTGCTAGCAAATTAGATCACATGCCACAGGAATGAGAAAGTACTAATCTTCATAAGAACTTGCTTATCAAAATAATTAGGGAGGTTTAATTCTGTACATGCTACCAGTCAGCTCTAATAACTGTGTCTTGTTTTTAGAACTGATTTACAAGGAAGTAGTGGAGTACACCTGTCCAGACAGACATAATCAAGCTGGAACGAGTGTTTTAAATAGCTCAGCAAGTGAGTTACGGATTTATTCTAATTGTTAAGATTGATGTGGTTAGATAAATATATTGCATCTGTGAAGGTCATGACTCAAATTGGTCATTGTGTTGTTACCTTTCAATTCTACTTAGCAGCTCTTAGTATTTGTTTTCTGCTTCTGTTGTTTCATTCTGTATCCTGTTAGAATTCAGAGCACGATGCAGCGTATTTTTTATATCTTCTTTTATCTTCATTTAGACTATCTTTATTCCCAGATACTGAATGCTATGGGGGACTCTGTGAGCAGTTCCTTTAAGCGGCGATAGGCGTCGCCAGTATGTGATGTGGTCAAACTTTAGACAACTTTAGCGTAAATAAACCATAGACATCATATATTAAATGTAAGATGTCTATGAAATAAACCTACCGCACAACAGAGCACACATTTTACCTAGAGTAGCCAAACTATATCCCATCCTGGCGCCACCTATAGCAGCCATTTTTACAGAGTCCCCCATTGCGAATGAATGTTGGGCGATAATAAGATAGCTATTTTTATCAAGATGGAGGAAATGATAATTGAACATTTATGTAGCACCACTCCCAAGAGGAAAAAATCAGAAGTGCTCTCTGCGCTAACCTATATGATGTTAATTTATTTAATCCATCAGAGTGATGCAGAAGTGTATCAACAGCTGAAAAGGATTGACCTGTGCAGAACTCTCAATGTAATTACATTTATATTATCTGTATAATTCAGCATTGTATAAATTTTTTTATCACTTTAATGACGAGCATGTCCTAAAATGTATGGGAAACCAATGCAGCCCATCATTAAAGGGTTAAATCATTCTTTGAAATATGTTTAATAAGTTGTTTTAATTTTGATTTTTATTGCTTAGATTAATTTGATAGTCTGAATCTATACTTGCAGACGGAGTGATGGAACAAGCAGCAGGGCAGAACAGACACCGATGATCCCATGTCAAGTAGACAGCTGCCTCTAGGTGGCACTGCTGTTGCCTTCATTCACCATCTTTCTTTCTTTCCCTTTGTATACATCCAGTTGTATATTTAACTCATCTGGTCTGCAAACCTTGCATTAATGGATTCCACTGACTAAGAAATTACATCTAGAAGTAGTTCATTTTATTCTGAATCGACTCAGGTCAATTACTGATTGATTTGGATTAGGGTTTTACTACGCGGTTTTCTTCGTAACATTCTCTTTTTGGGTAGGTTTTTGACCCATATCCCACGTGCATCTCATGCGATGAACAATGCACCACAAACTGAGGAAGATCAGTTGCTTGTCTGTACATAGGAAACCTCTGTGTAAATTTTTTGTCATGTATGCATGTAGTTAATCTATAGCATTTATGTTTGTTGCCTAGGTCTTCAGATGACATGTTCGATAGACTGTGTAAATTTTGGTGATACGGGAATGTGTTTTAAACGAAAACATTAAAATACTTATAATTGTTATGACTGTATTAGTACATGTAGTTTTAATGAACATTTCATTTAAGTTATGGGAAATCATGAATTCCACTTATCGCTGACAAAACTGAAGCTCTTTTCTTTAAGTAGTTTGATGTGATATAATATTTTAACTGATTGAGGTATCTGCTTCATAAGTAGTTAACACTTTAACGACGAGCTGCATTGGTTTTCCAGTCATTTTTAGTACACTCTCATCATTAAAGTGTTAGCATATTCTGTACGACTGATGTATAACGAATACTTTAAATTGATTCATGTAGGCCTACCTAGAATTTATGTATTTCTTGAAAATTAATTCTTTTATTTATTGAATGCTATGTAAATATTTAATTAATTGATCAGATTTTGCTGTAGAAACATTCGTAGCATAAATTCATGTTTCATGTGTCTGTTCGATGAAGAACATCAAAGTTGTTTGAATCAATGAATATGTGATAGCAGTCTGGTTTGCGTGTATTAGTCTGTTATGTAACTGTTTAAAGCATTTGCCCATCTGTTAGTGTATGTTTAAAAAATAGCTTAAGAACGAATCTGTGAACAACATTAGTCGGAATTTAAACATCGATAAAATTTAATTGCAACTGTTGAATAGTGTAAATGTGAAGGCCAGGTCCCCGGTAACCTTTACCTACAGCTGTTGGAAAAATGGAATTGTAGTATAAGTTAACGGTCTTTGGTTCTGAGGTTGTGTGCTGTGTGTAGGTGGTCAGTTTTTATTTGTGGAAATTTTGGCACACATGAGCACTGCCTGTCTGAATTATAAAAGAGGCAGTTTCTTTCTGTCTGCTCTTCAGGCTGAATACATTCTTTGCCTAATATGCAAACATGGCTGTGATTGTTTGCTGTGAGTTACATCGAATGCAGACTAAATATTAGGAATCAAAAGCTGATGATTTTTAAATGCATTTTGCACCTTTTATTGTCAGTTCATTTTAATTTTTAAAAGACTACTTTGAACGAATTTATTATGATTTACTTACATTCAGTATTTATTATTTCCTGATTTTTGCATCTAATTGTCGTAAAGTGTGATGAATGATGGGCATCATAGAAGAGATTATGTACCTTATGATGTGAATGGTAATGTATTTCTTTGCTTTGACTATCTGAAATGGGTCATATGCTGGAATTTGTAACTTCATCCAGAATCTGATGATAATGCTTTAAAAATGCTTTACATTACCTATGAACACAGAACTAATTTTGCTGTATTTTCTGTCTGACCATCTGTGTATATCTGTTGGTATGTATAGATGCATGTACGGTATGTATGTGAACATTTCTATAGAACATTTATGAACCTATCAACAGCAAAACTCCAGTTCTGACATCTTATTATACTTCATTTCCATGGGTTTTCTTAACAAGAAAATCCATGGATATGGACTATAATAAGAATTTCAACTGGGCTTTAGGGTCATACTCATATATGACCCTGAAGCCCAGTTGAACATATGTGACCCAGACCCTGAAGCCCAGTTGATTTATTCAATAAATGCAACTTCTTTTTGGCCTAATAATAAGATAGCTTCTGTTATGTTGTCTGACGTGATTTGTGTTCAAATAAAGAAGTAATTGTGTGAAAGAGGTCTACATTTCAAAGAAACATTCAGCTGCTTTAACTTTTTAAGCTTTAATTTGCAACAAATGCAAACCAATAGCCTATGTTAGTTGGAATTACTACAACAATGTACCTAAGTTACTTGCTTTCACATACCATGGCCTTTCTTCCTCATCCATCCATAATGTAACCAAAGCCACTACCGTTGCTAAACTTCTATATGCCTCCCCATCCTGGTGGGGTCTCACGCTGGCTTCCGATAAAGAATGCCTGGAAAAACTCCTAAAAAGAGCCAAACGCCTAGGTTACCTAGAGCAATCCTTTCCAAAAGTCTCTGAACTTGCCAATATAGCCGATGCAAAACTCCTTTTCTCCATATTACACAACCCCAAGCATGTACTTCACCAACTCCTACCTCCACTCCGACCCCTCACCTCTCAACAATTAAGACCTAGAGCACACAACCATACTCTCCCACCCAAGGACAACTCAATTTTCCAGATCATTATAAAAATATTTACTAGTTTATTCTAAAATCTTCTAATGAACTTTAATTAGCCATTATAACTCATGTTAGCATTTCTGCGTTTTTGTCAGATTGTTTTTCTCAATAAACAAATATACATGTATATATATACATATATACCACTCGAATGGATATATTTCTCAGAAAGGTACCTTAGTTAATTAATTGATTTCATAATGCTTGTAGGGTTGGCAATTAAACTGAATAATTCAGAACACGTGTTCAGATTAATCAGGTTTCCTTTAAAAAGCACTTGCTTTAAAACAACTGAGAATTCTAAGAACTAAACATTGAATTGTCTGTAACTTTCCTCCAGGGAATCAAAACATTCGTCTGATTTGCTACTGGATTGAATTGCACAGATTAGGTGGACCTAAGGGACCGTATGCATGGTTGTGAGCCATGGCCCCAAAATATGAGCTTACAATTAATATAGCGCCATCTAGGGGCAAAGTGTTCGTGGGAGCTGTGTGCTCTCCAAAATGTTATGTCATAAGGATGTGCAGTTTCGTTATCAAAAGTTCAAAACGACGTGATCATGGCATGTCTTTACTGCGAACCGCCAGCACACGTACGAAAACGGCCCCCCCCCCCAATTACAGTTTGCTCAGTTACGCCCTTGACTATAAAATGAAGAAAACTAATTTAGGCCTAAAGCGTCTAACAGTCGTATGCCCTTCTGACAAGGCCTTATTCTAGAAATGTGTGAATATAATAGTAGCCTATTATAGTCCAAAGTATTGGCTCTTATTCAAAGTTGAGCCTCTTCGTTCGTTGCTGAAAGTGTTTGGACGGAGTTATTGCGTCCGTTGTCCAGTATGTCTGGCGTCGTCAGTTGCTTTAGATCTATACATGGCATCCAGTCTTCTGTAGGTTGTGTTAGTTTCATCAGGCGCTGAAAACAGTTAATAATACTTAATTAATATGCAGTTACATCAACGTTTGGTTCTCTCGACTGTCGACGATTTCGCGCCAGTGCTTCATGTATGCTATTGGGCAATTATATAAGTAGCAGATAACTCAGCCACTGCCCTAGACGGGTGCTGCGACTGTTCCAAGCTTGAAGTCTCGACAAAGGACGAGGGCGACGCTAATCATCTAATAGCCTAAGTACCTAAAGATAAAATGTTCTACTACTAATGTACTAATTATTGTCTTTCCTATGGTACCAGGTAGGACACAAGTCCAAACAGGAGCAGGTCACAGCAATAAGCTTATCTCTATGACCTGTTAATCACGGCATAGACTCTAAACCGAAGCTGTATATACCATAGATATATCTATGGTATATACATGTAGCTACATAGGTAGCTAGGCATTCATAAAGACAGAAAACCGTAATTGTGTCTTTCTTTGCATGTTTTCCGTAAGCGATTAATAGAAGGGGCTACCGTATTCTGTCTGATCGTGATTTTGTTCAGTTACATTCAGGGTGGCAGAAGTCGGCAAATATGAAATTGTTGAAGACTTTTTTATTTACGCCGTAAATTTCAATAGCGATCATGTAAAAGAAGACGAGCGCCTTTGTCAAACACAGCCACAGATTGTGCTGACGAGAAATCTCAGACTTGATCCACATTAATTATTGTTCTTCCGATTCTGTTGACAGTAGGCTTACCGTAGGCCTACCATTCTCAGTGGCGTATTATGAACGTTCTCTCAGCAAAATTAAACTTAGCAAGTCCTGTTTACGTTCTGCGATGGTACAACGGAGCAAGTGGCGGCGCCAACATGGGGCTAGGGTGGGCTGAAGCCCCCACTATCGACGGCTCAGCCCCCCTCAAACAAAAGTGGGAAATCACTGCCAATGCCAGAGAGGAGGAGAGAAAGGGAAGGAATTGGGGTTTTAGCCCCCCAAACCTGAAATCCTGGCGCCGCTACTGAACGGAGCCTAACAAACTATGCTGTTTTTCCGCTGAGAATGACTTCAGCCGCTTCCATCAGTTTGGGGTAATTTCTGACTCTACAGCTAAGCCTATAAAGGCTTAATTGTGGTATGTGTCATCACTCGATCATCACATGATGTCATCGATTAACGTCTAGCACATGCCATTGAGTGCATTTTGGGCTCTTGTTTACCTCACAATTTTCATAAGTTGGGATCGAGGACCATCACAACCTGTTCGAAAGTTGGGGGACGCGTCCCACGGGTCCCATAGGGTGGGGTTGCGCCTATGCTATTATGTGACCTATCTGATTGATTGAATAAATTGCGACTTTACCCGGCGGAAGCTCAGTCCATTGTATCGGTCGTTGGAATATGATTTCCAGACTTGAATGATTGCGAAGATTGGAATCATTGCGACTGAGGCGAGAGCCATAAGCCAGCCAATCGCCTGGCTCCACGACGGCAGGACGTAGTCTCCGAAGGATAATGGAGTGAAGTCGCTTACGTTGAAGATCAGAATCGCCTGGTTACAAAGAGAAAGTCAACAACTCGGTGTGCAAAATCAGATTTCACTGTCGTGATATAATGATATATATTCGTTTTATTTTCGGACAGGTTGACAGACCGCAACCAGTTACAATAGAAATATGTTAAATAATGAAATCAAAAACAAACAAACAAAATCAGACAGGTGTGCAGTCAGGTGAGACCTATGGCTAATGGGTAAGCCTAAGTGATTGGTTTTCTTCTTCGGCTCCTACGAATTTACGCTCGTTAGTTTTATAGTAGCCTTCCGTATCTGTTTTCGGCATAACTATAGTACGTCTATTTTGACATCCATATTGAAACATCGTCAAGTATTGGGGAACTCACCATACATGTAGGTAGGCCTAGGCCTAGGCCTAAATCGAGATTTGAATCTCGGGCTTACACGGTTCGTACACGAGGACCTTACACGGCGTGGCAGTCACGGTGGCCCCGTTCAAATGGGTATACCGGTGGTAAAAGATCGGTCCATCCTCCTGGAATAAGTTGCCTAACAACCTGCGATATGAACTACTCAACCTCTCTGCTTCTTTTTCCCAAGCGCTTGAAGACCATTCTGTTCGATCATGGTTTCATTGTGTTAGGTCGGAAGCGCTTCTGATGAGTCACTCTCCTGAAGTGGCGCTATATGAATTTGCATTTACAATTACAAATACGGTCGCTGTAGAAAAGCGTGTACATTTTATCGCCACCATAAATATTCCATGAGGGGCATGTCCCTGTGTCATAGGGTTTGTCTCCTATAATAACAGGCACAGATTATGGATATTGACCTTTGCGTCAGCTACCGGTGATGGATATTGTAACTTCAATGGTCCGGTCTCTAGAGGCAGCAGGTGAGTTGAAACAGAACAGCGTCGCTTGCGTGGGGTAAATGACAGTCGCCAGATTTAATTGGGGTTAGGTAACTGCAGTCGATGGGGTGATGTAGAGTGCTTCGTGGAGATTTTAGATAAAAGGCGGAAGAAAGGAGTGAGGAGAAGTTTCATGCATTTGCGCTATTCTATACTTAATACTCGTTTAGTTTTGTTTACTGACGGCCAGAAGTATCGGTGAGACGAATTTCCAGCAGAACCACCATTGTTTGTGAAGGCGAAAACCAACCATCGCCTGAATGTCATCGGTCAGCCGATCAGCACCTGTCCCCATGACAACAGACAACTGTACTGTGATTAGAGCACGACCGTATCATAACGCCTAACACTCTTCATATCTAAACAAGGACCTGGATAACTATACTATGCCATCACTTCCATGGGCATTAGATGGGACTAACATGGGCTCTCTGTCTCCTTCGGCCTTTCTGGTAATATGATTGGATGGCTTACGTCTTTCCTGCAGGACCGTTCCTTCATGGTAGCCCACGGTTCCACTAAGTCCTCTTGGGTCCCTGCACCATTTGGTTTACCCCAGGGCTCCGTCCTTGGTCCTCTTCTGTACATAATCTTCACTGCTGACCTGGGACCCCTGCTTGCGGCTGGGGCTACCCTGAGCCAATCGTACGCTGATGACATTCAAGCGTACGCCCACTGCTTGGCGGGGCAGGCGATCTCTGCGGTAGAAACAATGAACCGGGCCATTGAGACCCTGCAAGCCTGGATGTCATCAAACCGCTTGCGGCTTAACCCGACCAAGACACAGCTTATCTGGCTTGGCACCCGTCAGCAGCTTGCTAAGGTAGACCTTGCTTCCATTACCTCAAAATATCCGCACCTCACCTTCTCATCGTCAGTCCGAGACCTGGGAGTAACCCTAGACCAGGAGCTTACGTTTGTCCAACACATTAATCTCCTTTGCCGTAGCTGTTACTACCAGCTCCGGCAACTCAGGGTGATATCCCGGTCCCTCTCCCCAGATGCTGCTTCTACGCTGGTTCATTCCTTCGTAGTCTCCCGTCTGGACTACTGTAGTGCCATATATGATGGGCTCCCGGCTTGCCGGCTTAAATGCCTTAACAGAGTCCTGCGCACGGCTGCCCGCCTCGTGGGCCGCATCCCTAAGTTCTCTCGAGTCTCCTGGTACGTTCGGGATGTCCTCCATTGGCTCCCCTATCCGCAGCGCATTGCCTACCGGGTCTCTGCATTGGTCCGGCGCTGCACTGAGGGCCTGGCTCCTCCATATCTGCGGGAACTCTGCTGCCCTACTGTGACTGTTCCGCGTCGTGGCTCGTTACGCTCAGCGGTGCAAGCAGAGTTCCTTGTCCCCGTGCTCGGACTGCTATCCGACAGCGCCGCGCCTTCTCTGTGGCTGGCCCGGTGACCTGGAATGGGCTTCCGGTGGCACTGCGTTTGACCTCAATAGGACACTCTGCTCAGTTCTTCTCTAGCCTTAAGACTGTCCTGTTTGACCGAGGTTGGGCTGGGGGCGCTCCTGAGTCCTGAGTAGACTGTCTTGAAGGGGCGCTATATAAAACTACTGTAATAATAATAATAATGTTGATCCCATATGGTCAATATGGGTCCATAATGTCATAAACTTTCCCGTTTCGGAACGACTTGCACAAGAGAACCTAAACATCGTCTCAACCGAGAAAGACAGCAGCAAAGTATAACAGTCTACATCTATAAATTCTATACCTATTATTATACAGATGCATTACTGGTAGTGAATAGGCAGCTTAAGTGAGTCAACTCGTTCGAGGTTGTTTCTACCAACTGCGTCGAATTAAAACCATCCGCAGATTCATTCCAACCTTAACCGCCGTCATATTGGTCAACAGCTTCATTGTCTCCAGGGTTGACTACTGCAACAGCCTACTGGCGGGTCTGCCGACTTGTCAGCTAAGCCGGATACAATCCGTGCTTAACTCTGCCGCACGTGTCATATACGGCCGGACACCATTCGATCATGTCACAGACCTGCTGCGCGACAATCTACACTGGCTGCGTGTTCCCCAGCGGATCACCTACAAGCTGTGCTTGATAGCCTACAAATCGTTGAATGACTGTATGCCAGAATATATCTCAGACTTCTGCATTCGGGTAGCAGACAACCGGAACAGAAGTCGGCTACGATCCTCATCAAAAAACCTGTTACAGGTCCCGCGGTCTTCTACGAGGTTCGGCGAATGTTCCTTCTCTGTCGCAGGACCTACTGCATGGAACAGTCTTCCAGACCATGTAAAGAATGCGCCATCTCTGGAGACATTTAAATCAAAGCTCAAGACCTATCTGTTTAAACAATCATATGACTGTGATTGATTTTTTGAACTCATGTACAGCGCCCTTTCCTTCGGCCTCGGCTGTGCTACGGCGCTATAGAAATCGTCTTATTATTATTATTATTATTATTATTATTATTATTATTATTATTATTATTATTATTATTATTAAGTTATTTGTGTGATGTCAATTAAATTTAAATCGGTTTATAATTTCTTAAACTCTATATGATGTGCTGATGAATAGAACTCTCTGGGTGTAATTGATAATTCACTACTCTGCCTCAGTCTCCTCTACTCGAGCATCGCCACATTATATAGCGCCGCTCAGAAATCAGCAGTGCACTCGACCTGCGTCAGTGTCTGCGTCAGCGAACAAGAAAGTCTTGAGGCGTCTCCGGAACTGGGAAGGTGAGAGGGCTAGTCACTCAAGGCGAAGAGGCTGGGAAGAGAGTTCCAAGCTGATGGGCCAACACGGGCAAAGCACCTAGAGTGGGCCGTAGCTGAGCGCATGCGCGGGACAACCATAAGATCACGTGTCTAAGATCAAAAAGAGGCCCTCGAAGGTAGCTTAAGGAGGAGATCAAGGTGAAAAAGGACCTCAGGTACATGTAGGATGGGGCCACCCCAACATGGCAGTTACGCATGAGGGAAAGGGTTTTTAACTGTACCCGCTGTTGAATAGGGAGCCAGTGAAGGGTATCCAGAATATTATGAATATAGCCTGAGATATGGGCTAACTTTGGAATGTTGCCTACAAGCCGAGCAGCTGCATTAAGAATAGACTGGAGTTTGTGAGTATTAGAGGCATATAGAGACCAATATATGCAGCGTTCCCACAGTCCACCCGAGTGCAGATCAAGGCTTGGACCAGAGTAGGCTAGTAACTAGTAATGGCATGCAGTGAAAGAGATCTGCGAATGGAACGTAGTTGGCGCAGATGGTAGAAGCAAGCAAGATCTGGAAACTGAGTAGACCTGGTCAGAAAAAGAAAGGGTAGGCCTAAAAGTAGGCCTAGATTTCTGGCGTCAAAAGTCCAACAAGTAAAAAGGTCGTCAAAAGAGAAAGTTTATATTTTCGATGACGAAAAGCAAGTCAAATCCTTGCAGAGTGATTCATAAACACTCATATCAATGTTTGTGCTCGATAATGATCAATGAAACTTGCATACAGACCGTAGATCCATGGAAAGACAATGGATTCAGTGAATCCAATTAGAATCAATGACCATCCGCTGGAATAGTAGCTCATCAGGTCCAACCAATAGGCTCCACCCTGTTGAAAATAAAGGCAGCACAAAACTGAAGCATTCTACAATATTTAAGTATACATAGAAATATATACAAAAACGTACCGTGTTTATAGAGGCCTATAAAGCCAATTTTGCAATAATGCTATTAAGCGCTCTGAAATTTCTTTTAATGCCTAAATAATAGAAGGATCATTTGAAATTGCTAACAGATCAATTACAATGCCTTAGATATGTATACGTTATAAAATTATAACAACCGCACACTCTAATAATTATGACTTCTAAGTGATACACTCATGGGTCATGCATCAGTGAACAAAACCCATAGAAAACACGCAAAGGCCTAATTAGCCTAATTAAGTATAGGCGTTGACGAAAACTTACGTTGGTACACATTGAAAGTCCAAGAAGAAAGTTCAGAGAACATATTAAAATAGTAACGTAGATCTTCTTTGTTCGTAGCTTCGGAAAATTGTCGACTACCGCGGTCACCAGCGTTTCAATACCTGCAAACTGTCATACAAAACATACGACCTACAAGCACACTATACCATAAGCCCGATGATGTAGGGCTGTATTGATTATTACCGCCATAAGTCTAATAAAGTATATTGGATAGTACCAACATCGGACTAATAAGGTACCGGTATATTGGAGAATATCATTGAACTGTAGGCCTACGTACGCCTAATGTTTCACTTAAACCTCTAAAAATCGTTAAAAACATGAAGAGTAGGCTACGTAAGACAACTGCACAAACAGAATTAGGCCTATTATAGATGCATAATGGAGTGTGTGAGCTGGCGCTGCATGCTATAATTATGCCAAACTAATCTAATTCAATCTAATACTGGCTTAATATATTCTAATATAATGAACCGATTGAACTCCACTTGGCCGTTATAATGATACGAGTCAGTTGATGACAGCTTCAGGCAGGAGCGTAGCGACTAGCGAGACTTAAATTCAAGAGGAGGCAACTTCACAGACCGTTGGCAAAATTCTGGTTATTGGGGGTCATTGGTCAATAGAAGTTCCAGAATATAAAGAAAGCAAGAGGAGGAAACGGCCTCCTCGTGCCTCCATGTAGCTACGCCTATGGCTTCAGGTTAAACCGAAGTCAAAATCTTAATCGGTCAAAGTCCGACATGTCAAGGGAATGCGGGCTGCGGTGGCTAAGACTACAGACTCAAGAAGAATGAATGCAAAAGATAAATCTCGGCGAGTCTGAAGCGAAAATTCAGAAATTTTAATCAAGGACTAAACTACATAGAAACATCAGAGAGTGAATCGCTTATTTACGAATCCTTTCGTTTTTTTCCATACGAATTACCTGGGTGTCAATTCCGAGAGTTATAAGCATCAGGAAGAAGAGCGTCGACCAGAACTAAGGAGGGTCAAGAAAGGTCACCACTTCCGGATAAGCAACGAACGCCAGACCAGAGCCTTTTATTCATAAATAGCACAAAGCATCGACGACGACATCTCAAATACAATATGCAGACTAAATGAATAGGCTATGCATAGACTTCAGACTTTTTACTGCGTAGGCCTATGCGACTTACAGCAAGCTACAAACTGGCGGGTGGACTATAGTTGACTAAGTGAACAACTGACTAAACGAATGATTGAGTGAATGAGTTATTGAATGGGTGAATGAGTGACTCTTTTGAAATTTACTATCATCATAAGTTGCCATTCATTATGAACATTAGGCGGATGACGATGCTGGTGCTGAGCAAATATTCACATTTTGCAACTTCTGCAGAAGTTTCTGTGAGTAGTGCCCATGCCCCAGAGTGATGATTTTGAAAGAGAGGAAAGCATTGATAAGCCTAGACGTATGATAGTGATAGCATAGTTAAAAATGGAAATGTGTAACGCCAGGGAAACGAATAAGTGGAAGGAAAAGAGAGATTAAGGCGCGAAACCGAAGAATATGGAGGGAAAGAGAGCTTTTCAGTTGCGTAGGCCTACCTGACTTGGCAACTTCGCTGACTTTCCTACCAAGCGTATGAGCCAGGTAACCGAGAATGGAGAAGATGGCAAATCCAGCGAATATGCTAGTGAAGGCGTCTAATCCGACAACCAACAGTGTGTCTCTGCGCGAAAAAACAGTTGCAAAATAATGATTTTTTATGTTTAAAAAAAACAATCTCTAATCTACTACACAGGTCGGTCTATCTGTTCTCTTTCCAATATGATTAATGAAAAGCAGGTATTGGTAGGCTATTCTAATTGGCATCTTTTTAGACTATAGGAATTCGTGTTGGCTAACTGTAGGCTAATTGACAATGCTTTTCAAATACAGCGAGAAAATTTGGGGGTGGGAAATAGAAAAAGCAGATAGATATGGTGGATGGATCAATATTTCTATATATTTCTTGTTTCCCTATATATGTGCAGGATAATTAGCCTCTTACAACCTTCGACACACGTCGTTTGATTGTCATTATCGTGAGTTAGTTGAAGGTAGACTGTAAACGGAAGATTGGCAAATAATACGGATACTGCCCTATATAACTATTAGCGCCGACCGATAGATGTTGTTGTGGAACGTATTGTAACTGGCAAAGGTCATCAGAGCCCCTTGACCAACGCCCAGTGAGAAGAAGACCTGGCCAGCAGCATCCGCCCAAACCTGAAGAAATTTCAAGAGCATGCATTCATGTTTTTAGAAGGCAGACCGATAGATGTTGTTGTGGAACGGATTGTAACTGGCAAAGGTCATCAGTCCGCCTTGACCAACGCTCAGTGAGAAGAAGACTTGACCGGCTGCATCGGCCCAGACCTGAAGAACAGTCAAGACCATAATTTCTGCATGGAATTCAAACCCACACTAGACATATAGGCTATAGACAGCAGAGCATAGATAGGATAAGATGCAAACCATTAAGACACACTGCATTACAGGATGGTCCGGGGCACTCAGTAGTCAAGTGGCTAGAGTTCTGCTGGATTGCCAACCAAGAGGTTCAAATCTCCGCCAAGGCTGAAAGATGATTCGAGATTTCTAGTCCACTTACTCCCCACAGAGAACACAGCTACAAGGTGTATGCACTGACCGAACCTTGTAGGTTGGAAGCTCAGGAGATGAGGGAGAGGACTTGTTCTCATATGCAGATAAAAAATTCATACACACAGCGACGTCTAGAGGTCAGCTGAAGGAGTTGCTCATCTTCTTCTGTTCTCTTGCAAGAGAACAATTAGCTAAAGCATTGAAATGATCTAGCTACTCTGACAACTTACAATAATACTCGTGGAGTCGTTCAAGGTGCCAGTTGTAACCTAATCTACTATCGTAACTTCTATAGCGCCGTTGTAAAAAAATGAACTAGCTCTCTATCGAAAACAGGTCCGCAATTCTGTTAATTCAAGGGAAAGCTCGATGTGATTCTCGTTATGTGACAGAAAGGAATTCTAAGGGGATAAGCATGTTGGAAAAACTGTTGAGTCGAGAACGGAACTAGATTAGACTGTCAACGCTTCTGGTCGTCTCAGATGTTTATATCGCCGTTTATGTTGCAGTAAGAGAAGATGGAGAGACAGAGAGAAGGACACAAAAACACAAATAAGGATGGATGTTTAGCTAGAAGGAAACTTAGAAAGACAGAGGTAGAAACAGAAGAGGACAAAGAGACAGAGATAAAGTGTGTTTCAGGATGATTTGCACTCTTTTAGGCTAAGGAACTATGCGTTAAATTTCGAGTATGTTAATAAGGATTACTTTGGGTGAAGAGAGTTTCTCCCACTCCGGAATGATGTAGAATTTGATGCCTTCCAGAGCTCCAGGCAGAAGAGCTCCACGGATGAGAAGAATCACAAGGACAACGTAGGGAAAGGTTGCCGTAAAGTACACCACCTGTTCACCAGTTATGACAACACGACAATCAACGAAGCATATGTCTTTGTTAATTAAGTGGTAAGTGTAAGTAATCGTAATTGAAAGTGAACGTTAATAAAGCGCCTCTCAACAATAATATTCAGAGTCGCGCCTGAACCAGTCAGTGCCTTTTAATAATGCAAGACAAACGCTCACATTTTACTAAATAGACAGTTGATGTGAAATGCTACTGTCGTTGGATCAGGAAATGCCCAAATGCTACTATGGGCTGTTATAAGCAGCTACTATGAGTGCTTCTGAGTCCTGACGCTCGATTCAAGATGGTAAACCGTTCGAAGAATGGCGTTCACTGGTAGCCAATGATGCAACGTCTATATATTCAATAGTGACCCATAAGACTACAAATACGATATTTTTGGCAACATATGTTGTGTTGCTGTAATCTTTATAGCCCAGTTCTGAAGGCTTAGGCCTACAGGAGAAGCACGAGGCCACTTAGGCTAAAATCTTCTTATCTAGATGTGAAATTGTACTCATACAAGACAAGATAATATCTAATGGCGTCGTTAAATAACGTTATAAACCGCTACCTTTCCCGAAGACTTGATTCCTCTGATGACTCCTAGGCAGCAGATGATCCAAGCCAACAAGAGCACAAGAACCAGTTCCCATTGAACAGAACCAGATTCATCTATCGTCGGACTGCGATTAAGAACACGCCACCTATAGGGATCAACAGAACACCCGAAAACAAAATGAGTACAAAAGCAATCGAAGAAGCACTTCCAACGAAATCACATCCTAACAGCAGAAAACGCTCCAGCTCAGGTAACAATATACGGTACGCACAGGGCCGGATTAACAAATGTGGTGGCCCTGTTCAGTAAAACTGTGGGGGCCCAGCCCCACAGAATCACACCAAAAGGACATATAAAACATGTGATATTAAACGAATCAACATTTTTCTATTATTAATTCGTGCCTTCTTTCTTTGTGTAGGCCTACAATATCAGTTGGGTTTATAATTATCCAGTTTAGTGCTAAAGACTTTAACTTAAGGTATACATCTTTTACGGTTTAACAAATAGGCCTATTAGAGTGACTCGTGGTAAAGGAATATTACAATTGCAGGCTTACCACAATACACAAAATAAAAATAGGCCTAATATGCTTTGGCTAACAATATAGTCTGAACTGACTGCTCACAGTGTTTGCAGTTTAGTCTACATTTTGTAGCAAAACTAACAGTTAGAGTTAAGAGCAACGACAAAATTTAATTACGAATTGACAATGACAATATAGCTCAAATTGTCATGGAATTTACACACTATAGGCTACTTTGCGAGCCTTTGGCTTGCAAATTCATCAATTAGGCTATGTCATCAAAATGTAGCTCACGTTCAGAAGAATTCGACAGCTTCGCTGTACCCAGCATAACTGAAAACACTGATATATCCTGCCTTATTCTGACGCGACTTGACTACTGCCACTCGGTACCTTATGGTCTCCCTGAATGCACACTGCTTCCTGTAACACCACGCTGCAAGACTGTGTCTTGGACTCTCTTACCGAGACCATATCACATCTGCTCTTCGTTCCCTACACTGGCTTCCTGTCTGTGAACGTGTCCGCTTCAAGCTGGCACTCCTCGTGTACAGAGCACGCGCAGATCATCTGCCTTCCCACTTTATCTTCCATGGCCACACGTTGAAACTCTGATAAAGGCCGCTCCTCTCTTCGATTAGCATCTGCTGGAAAGTAGGACTATATATGTTGTTCTTGTCTTGTCACAGTAACGTTGCCGGTCCCTCCATCTGGAATTCTCTACGTCCTCATGTTCGCTCTAAACTGAAAACTTGCTTCTTCCACTCTACTTACGGCTCTTAATAGTTGCCCGGCTTCAATGTGCACTTCTGAATTTTGTTGTATTGTACTGTATTGTATATGTCACTTAATTCGATGCTCAGCAATGTCAAACTAACGAGTTTATCTTCCGACATTGACGCTCTCAGTCAGTTTTTAATCAATTTGAGTTTTGAAAACGAACGTTCCCTACTGCGGTTTGTCACCATCAGAACAAGATATATTCGCAGTGCTATCTCAACATTCGGAAAGGTGTCCTTAAGTCTCTTTTTGTGATTACCCGGTAAAGGAACTGTTCTGGTGATGTTTCATTTGTCTGTTCTTGAGCAAATGACTTTGCAAACTGAGTCATTTCGTTTTCGGCTGATTTTGAGATGAATCTGCCTGATTATGGAAACTTTAATAGGGGCCCACACATGTGCAAAATTTGTGTTTTGTGTATATTAAAATGCGCAGTTTCGAATAATTTATTCTGGGTTTTTTGCTAATTTTTACTATTAGACTTAACAAATAACAATAATTATAAAATATTGAAAAAATTTCTTTGCCATGTGTGGGGGCCCCTCAAGTGTTGAACATGCCTTAATCCGCCTCTGGGTACGCATTCTTTAGAAATAAATTAACCAATCAAGTAACCGACTGAATGAGTAAGTAGGTTTAAGAATGTGTAAGCACGCCATAATATTATGTCCATCAGCTGAAAGGGGGATCCATAGGTGTATCACACGGTTAATGAGCAAGGCAAGTCGGTACAAGTAGAGTTTCAACCGCTTAAGGAAAGTATTCACGAGAGTTTTTTTTTACAAATTAAGTATCATTCGTAAAGTAAAAAGAATAATGCTTACTATAGAAACCGCTGAATACTGGCGTTATAAAATATTAAGAAAATCTATCATAATTTAAAGTGCTTACTGGAAGTATTCCTCTCCGGCGCTGACTCTGTTCTTGGCGAGCTCTTCCAGGGCTTCCCTCAACCAGTTCCGTGTTGTATTGGAGCAGTCGTCATCCGCTTCGAGCAACTGCGAAGACCTCGTCTGCCACTCCTGAATGTCGTACTTTGTAGTCGTCGTCGTCGTTGTCGTCTGGTTGGTGCAATTGAGTAGAGTTGTCGTCGTTGTTATGTTGAATTGAGAGATGTATGTCTCGTTGTAACAAGTCTGATTAAACCAAATATTTCCCTCTCCAGATTCCTCGCATTGCATCGCCTCTCTTCTCGTGTAGCAATCTGCACACGCACGAAGCAGCCACGCTACATGTAGACCTAGGCCTATGCATTATACGTTGTGCGTGCAAGAACATAATTATGCATGTTTGCATGTACATGTATGTATGAATCACTGATAGAATGTTCCAGGCAACTGACGCAGAAATTGCGAAACTGTTATGGCCTAAATATTACGTTCCTAATTTTATGGAAAGTTCTGTCCTGCAGTATGGTATTACAACTACTCCCTGATCACAGAACGTCCTTAGTATCAAATTGCACAATTTTAACACCATGTGGCTTATGCAGAGATAAAGCATGCAAAATTCTTATGTAGGGATGGAGAGGGAGGCAGTAGGGTTAGGGGAGGCAGAAGAAAAGGAGAAAGAGAGACAGACAGACAAGACAGACAGATAGACAAACAGAGAGGGGAGAGATGGAGGAGGAAATTGGTCACCATTATATTGTGGGACAAAGTTATGCCCTTGTAAGTAACTCGCTAAGTATAGGCTCTTGTTACAGAGAATTTCACTGCACTAGTGGCAACGAATTTAGCGGAAGAAAACTGTCAGTCTTTGGGAGGTAAAGGTGGCCAAGGAAGACTGTGCCCTCCTTCTCTAAATGGTATACAGATTTTGACAAATAGGATTATATATCGGGGTCCGACGAAGGCATATAATAGCTCTAGCTATGTTTTTCTGAGTGTTTCCATGCATATTTCTGACTGCAATATAATAGCCTATGTTGACACACGGCGTGTAAAGAGCGCAATATAATATATAAATATCCTATATTCAATTATTCATGTCCAGTTGAACACATAGCGTGATCTTCATCAACAGCCTAATACAAATACCAGCTGGACTTACTCGGCGTATTCCAACTGTTCTTGCAGTCGTACCACGGAACCTGTGATTGCCAGGAAGCGAACATGTAGTACAGGGACCAGGCGATTACCATGTTGTAGTCGATGGTCATCAGAAACGTTATTACTATCATTCCAACTCCAACACCTCGACAGAAATACACAAAACCAAGAGTTCTTTCACATCAACTAGTACCTACTTACTTATATATATATATACAATATATAGGCCTACCTGTCTTATATTGCAATGATTTCCTTGTCATCCTTAACTTTATAAATATTACGCTTTAAAAACATTCACTTGAGATAATTTTGTATCTGTATACAGTGTTGGAAGGCTTCTTCAGCTGTTGAGAGAGGCTGCTTGAGTTGTGAATAGATCTGGAACTTTTAGAACTATGATATCCTGAGAGAAAAGGAAATTAAGTCTATAAAATCAATTTAATTAGACCCTTGTAAGAGGATTTAGCCTAAAACATGATAAATAGAATTGAAGTAAAGAGAGAAACTAAAATATTAGCACATGAAAATCTTAGATCAACGGTATAAGGCTTCAACGAGGTGGAAGTCATCTATAGAGACTGAGACTCGAACCAAATGGCATCAAAACCCCGATTGAGTAAGCCCCAGTGTGTTCCCTCTACGCCAAGAGTAACCTTCCCTAACTTATTTTGTGACCTGATCCTAAATACGTGATTTTAATTTGCTGTAAAAGGTTTGATTTAGTGTTTTAAAAACACAGTCAGCTGAATTCTTGAATAAAAGATCGCGGTTTTGTCAAACTTTTGTACGAAACTGCCATAGGGCAGACTACTTGGGCAGAATAGCTTCATCTTGTATTCGGCAATAGACTTGAGGCTTTAGCTAGACGTTTATATGGGGTTCTACTACTTAGTTCCGTTTTGAAAATGCGGTGGCAAGTGATTGGAGTCATTTATATATTTTCCAATATAATTTGCAATTTGAAATTGCATTCACGTTGACTACAGAGACCTGTATTCATACATGACTCTGCTCTGCGAAGATGTAAACTGGTTATTTTAGACTAATGTGTTGAAAAATGCGACTCAATTAGTGCACTCATGTCATATAAATAAATTCATAATTTAAGTTATTGGTTAAAAAATTGCTAAAATTTAATGCGGCAATCTAATTTAAAAAGTCCCAACAAATGAATCTACCTTTGAAAATTGGCGAAATCGACCAGATGTTCAGAGGTCCAGCACCGCGATATTGACCAATCGCCAACTCGATCAGAAAGAGGGGAAGACCAACGAAGACGATCATTATAAGGAAAGGAACCAAGAAGGCTCCTAAACGAAATTATGCAGATATATGCCTCCTGACAAATATATGTACATATATTTTGAAGGCAATGATCATGTTAAATATAAAATTCTTTGCAGTGAAATTGTTTTGCGATATCTTCCATATTTGTCACTGTTGTTTGTGCTTGCGATTCATATGAAAGACAAATGAAGTCTTTGTTGATTCAAGTTTTTATTGTTTATATGAGCAGAGTGCAATTAAGAAGCGATTCGCTTTGCTCTATAACATCTTCCGATAAATCGTATCTGGTCAAACAGTTTAGATCATCATTACTTGTTGCAGACCTAATTTAAGACAGTATCCCTCCCATTTTTAGACCTGCACGCCTCTAAATTACGACATGATTGTTTTTCCCGAAGCTTAAAAGTAGAAATATATAAATAGGGCCTACTTATTTGAATTTAACGATGAACTCTGTGGAAATGCTTGTGCCCTTAGCCTTTCTTAACGGGCTTTTCATCATAATTTAGGCATACATGTATATCTTTAGAAATGGGATCAGTGTGCTCAACGGGCTGATCTCACATTAATTGATATTACAGAGTATAAGTTATTTCGTGACACGGAAGGGCCATTTAATTAAATACCTTGATTTATACCGCTCCGAAAAATATCATGAATAATTAATTTCATGTTTTGTTATTTTTAATTCCTTTCAATGACAAAACAAATGTTTCTAAAATTAAAATGTCTGCTGTGGCCTGAATTAAAACCTAGAACCTCTGCAGAGTAATATCCCAGTCTAAATCACTAATCCAATGAAAATACTTTCATGCAGGCAAAGAAGAACTAACCTCCACCGTTTTCGAAGCACAGGTAGGGAAACCTCCAGACGTTTCCAAGACCCACCGCATATCCGAGACAGGACAGGATGAATTCCACTGGATTGCTCCACTGGTCGCGATCGATCACTTCCACTTCGGCGGCCGCCTTTTCAGGCTCCTTCTCCTCCATTTCCACCTTACTGTCTTGGACATCGACTGGATGGACCTGAAGGCTCTTCCCCGGGGCCATTCTCTAAAGTTCGGTATAATATAAAACTCAGGCAAACTTTGACAGTAAGCTAAATCTGTTAAATCTATCTATAATTGACTACTAGCCTACTAGGCAATTAATGAACGCTTAGTTCTACAGTTAAGCCTGCAGGCTTAATATTTTGCCACCTAAATTAAATATTATAAGAACAACATTCATTTTTGTGATCTTCTAAAACCAGAAGACAACATTCATTTTTGTGATCTTCTAAAACCAGAAGACGTACCGTGTACAATAAGACGGATCTTATGGTCGTTCATGAACTATAAAGCCTCACGCATCCCTTCACAATTATGTAGGCCTACCCAAGAAAACTGCTCGAAAACCTACTAGCTGCTCTATTGAGTGCATCGCTGGACAATTTTACGCATTTGTTAGTGTAAAGGTGCAAGATAAATTGCCATATATACATAGGGGCCTAGATACATAAAAGGAAACTCTAAAGTTCGAAGAACATAGGCTACGAACGTAGCTTAGTTAAAGTGATGAAACCCTAAATTCTCTGCGACTTACTTCTTACACGGCAAGCTTTCCGTAGTCTATGTAATGCAGTTGCCTACTGTTTACTTTGCTTTGGTGTCTAAACTTTTAAATCAGTTGCTTGTAGAAACGTCATACACGGTTTGTATCAAGAGAGTGTATGCTAATCATAGACCTACGGCTGGGTATGTGTGTCTAAATGACTGGAAGGCAAGGACAATCACGGAATGTCGCAGGGAGATGTTACGCATGTCTTTCGGCGTAGCCATCAATCTACTGTGTCTGCAGAAGACGTTCGAAGACAAAAAGCCTTCGACTTAATTCAATTACATTTGCATCGGTAACGAATCCGTGTAACCGTTTTAGGTGTGATCGTCACCGATGCGTGTAAAACGAGGCTCATTTGCTTCTGAATTTAATTCATGACCTGCTAGATAGGGACACATGACCTTTTACAATTAAGAAAACGATCCCAATTACATTCAATTGAAATACTATAGTTATAAAATGCTAACCCAGTCCAATCTCTTGATATTGTAGTTTGATCATAGGTGTAGTATTATGTGGATACGACGGATACCCGTAGGTCGAACCCCTCTACATTTTGAGACAGAGGCTCCTGTCCCCACATTTTCCTACCACGAATAAGCAATGCTCATTAAGTTTAGTCTGAGTTTGGAATTCTCCAATGACTTTTTTCTACTAAATCGGTCAGGTAATAATTATTACGCGGCAGAGGAAAAGAGAGGGAGAAATTGGAACCCCCCATCTAAGCCATCTTACTTCCAAGACCAAAGTCGTATTTTGCGCCTATATTGAAGTTTGTCTGCAACTATAGAACTTCCAGCCCTGTAATTATTGCAGTGCTAACTCAATCTTGTGGTGACAATACACGAGGAGTTCAGAAGACGTGTTGCTGACTGGCAGGCCGTATAAGGAGCAAAAAGCCCTGCAACTCCGTTTGGTAAAGGATTAGCGCTTTTTGCTGCAATAGGCTATAAATCGGGTATCCGGACGATTGGTCATAGGACAATTGGTAGCCTAATAGGACGATTGGTCATAGGACGATCGGTCATACGGACGATTGGTCATAGGGCCTATTGGTCATAGGACTCATAGGGCCTACCGATCATAGGTCACATGGGTCATAGGGCCTGTCGGTCATAGGTCCTATAGGCAATGGGACTATCGAAGGCTATCGAAGGATAAAACAGAGAAGTTTTTTAAACATGAACAACCATTTACTGGATCATTTGCTGTGAAATACGTAATACGAAATACGAACAATACGTAAAAGTCTGGAATTATCCTAATAAGTTTCTTGATTGGCATTTGTCTAAAAACGATGAATGTCCCTAATTGCTGCTTATTTTGCGTTCGGTGTTTTAAGCTTAAAACTAAGAATGTCCATAACTAACTACTACAACCAAGTATGTCAGTTTATTACCGGCATATGACCAATAGTTCTATGACCAATAGGCCCTATGACCAATCGTCCTATGACCAATCGTCCTAGAACCATAAATCGACATTTCAATATTTCAACGTACCAGGTACCGGTACTCAAGGAAATATGTAGCAGATCATTTGCATAATAATTACATGATGATGATGATGATGATGATGATGAAGATAATAATAATAATAATAATAATAATAATAATAATAATAATAATAATAATAATAATAATAATAATAATAATAATAATAAATAATAGCAATAATTGTTATGGGCAGCACGGATTGGAAGAGTAAGTAAACCGATGGCACCCAATCCATTTTGAGCCCTTTTAAACCTAATCCTGTGAGCTGCATAATTGCTCACCAACTGCAATGCAGATCTCGGCGTTTCGACTGAGTCCTAATAACCTAATTAATCACACGAGCGTAGAGAACATTGTTTGCAAATAATTCAAATCTTGACCTATATTCGGTTCAGTAGAGTGAAAAGTGGGGTGAGGGAGGGCAATGGGTGTATGCCTACGTCAGGGTGTAACTGAATAACAATCTGTAGATAGTGAATGGTAGGGCCTACTTAACGAATTGCAAGGAGTTAATGGTCGATCAAAAGTTGAGCGCTTTAACTGTGCCAAAGTTTATCTTGCACTGTCCATAATTGAAAATTAATGATATTTGGATACAATTTGAAAACAAAACAACATCAGATTAGGCAGACGACTGAAGACGTACAGTTTATACGCTGAAAAATATTTAATTCGAATTATCTTTTGCCCTCAAAGATAATTAAATTTAATTTTTAGATTTTAAAATTTTCTTGTCTTTTCTATTATTTAAATGCAGGAATTGACGCTATCATTTGACATCTATCTATATGTGTCCAACTTCTAATTATCTAACACTCAATTTTACTTTAAAAATACCAAAGTAGGCCTAACTGTGAATACCTGGCTGCCTCAAATATTTGCATCAATATCTATACATGTATTTGGATCGATTAAGATAACTCTTCCACTGTTTCAGCGTCTTGTCTCTACATTAGGCCTACAATGATATCCACTACAATTCGTCGTTTGTGGGGTGCTGCATTGTACTGTACGAAACAATGTTAAGTAGCTATATATTATACAGGGCACGCCGTCAAAAGAGCGCCGGACAAAAGAGCGTCGACAAAAGAGCGCCGACAAAAGAGCGACCGACACAAGAGCGAAGTGATCTATTAACGGGGGCTATAAAGAGCCAATCGAAACAATTAGCATGTTACGACCTATAGTTCAACGGGTTTAAGTGCAAAATTGTTTCAATCGGGCTCTGATATGACTAGGCCTTTGATATACGTTTTAGTCAAATAAACGCCCTTTGTTGTTCAGCCCTCTTACCGGAAATGTTTGAGCGCTGCATGAAACTTTTCTTATAAAAGGACGTGAAGACTTCCAGTGACCAAAGAAAGTTGTCATGGAGAAGGTCGATTCCCAAAAATGCATGGTGATGTTGCTGGTTTTTTAGTTGACTCGTGTTAACCAACACGAACGTTTGAGAACGTTTTTAGACTTTTCGTAGCATTAGCAGCATTCGTAATAAATTCAGACATTTATTTAGTATTAAATTCTCTTTGCTTCATAGCATTTTATGAAAAAATTGGAGTACAATGTGTGGTCTGTGTGGTCGTCAACATCGCTCTTATGTCGGTCGCTCTTATGTCGGTCGCTCTTTTGACGTGCCACCATTATACAGCAGAGCTGGACGAGATAAGACCTTGAATGGGCAGATCCTATGGGCACTATCTCCACCTCTGAATGAGTGGATGTGCGTTGACCTGTTGGATCCCATCGTAGAATGAAAATTTATTCTATGTGTAAATCGTTCACTTCAGGAGTATACGACTATAAAGAATTTTTCACTGCAGTAGGTTGTAAGTAGGCAGGTCATTAGGAAGGTCAAGAGTAAAATAGGCAGGTCAAATGATCTACCGCGACCCATGTTAGCGTCGCCACTGATTACATGAAATAGTAGGAACACATGATAAGAAGTTAAGCAAGAGTCGATTTTATAACTGTATGACCGTCTGTTAGGCGCCGATCCGTCCTTCTGCTGTGCTGTTCATTTGACCATCGCCCCTAAGGAGTGGAAGGCTAAGTGAACCTTGTGGGGCTATGGCGGGTATCGAACCCGCGTCCTTCTGTTCTTCGTGCCTGGGTATTATACCATTCAACCATCACTCGACAAAAATATATATGAAACACAATGAGTTTTAAAGTAACATTTGACTCATAGACTTACAGACTAACATAATGTCTAAGCAGATCATGAATCAGTCTGTATTATTATGATTAGCAAAGTGTCTGACTGTGTCTCTGTAATATCTTGGATACTTAAAAGTTAAAACGCACGATGATATGTCATATGCACACGTAACTTATAATCGGTCTACAGATGCGTTATTTTCCCTTCGTCATTCAGGAACTGTGGATTCACCGTTCCATTCGATCCGTTAGAAACAACAAAACAGTTAGTGGGAGCCAGAGCAGGATAGGCGTGGTCATAGCTCATGTACTGTACCGGTATCGTCTGGGTTGTATCGACTTCTGCGTACTTCTCTGTGATGTTCATTTCGAGCTGGATGTTCGTCGGTGGGCGACACAACCTCCTCTCGTGCGCTGGCTTCCAGTCGGCCGTTGATTGCGTTAGCTTGAACAACCTCTGAAGACGTATACAGCGCAGCAAATCATTTAATATTTTCGGTTTTATGGATGAAAATCGGTGGCCTATTATAGGGACAAAATCAATCATTTGGGGGCTAGGCCTACAAGCAAACTATATACACTGGGTTCTTGTCGTATTACGCATGGGATGATGAGATGCCAGAAAGACACCATAAATTACTGAAAGTGTAAACAACTATTCAGAACAGCCTGGTTGACTGTCAATTTAGCAAGACGGTTTGGTGCAAATTCTTATTGAAATTACAGATAATGACTTGTTCATGTGAAAATATGTGACATACTGAATTCTATATAATTTTGTGACGGCAAATTTTTACTCCAGTCTGGACTCCCTGTTAGCGATTGTTATATATATATATATATATATATATATATATATATATATACTATTGCATATATATATATATATATATATATATATATATATATATATATATATATATATATATATATATATATATATATATACCTACTTACAGCATACGGCATTATAAGTAGTGTCTTGAATGTCCCTCCCTCGCGTAGCCATCTGATAAACGCAAATGCAATACTTCTATGCTATAGGTTGTTTATTTAGCGTCGCTTTCAGGCGATACAGTTTATTTGAACTGACCGCTTCATAAAAGCCCACTCACTGACATTAGCTAAATACCGTAATCGTAAGCGTAAGCGTAATCATGAACTCCAAACTTCTAAAGCCAAGCGTAAAGCACCAGCTTATTCACGAGTGCTGGGTCGTATAGGGGTTGTCGATGTCCAGTGGAGGTCTGAGTCCAGTGGCCAGAGAAACCTGGGAAAGGAGGCAGAGCAGCTGTTAATACGTACCGTATTAATAGTTCCAATTATTCACCCACCGCAGAATGCAGTTTATTCTAAGGTTTGTGGCTTAATTTCGTCTCTTATGACTGGAAAATAATTTATTCTTCGGGTTTTCGAGTCAACTGTTGTTATTTAGTGCACGAAATCGTTTAGTCCCTTACCCTTCCCCAGCTCAGTCCGTCGTATTCTGGATTCGAGAAGGACTTCCAGGTGACGTAGACAGCAAACACCGGAATCATGAAGACTGATACGGTTGCCATTAGCCAACCAATCGCCTGACTCCATTCGGGCAGAACGTAGTCACCGATGGCCAAAGGAGTGAAGTCGATTACGTTGAATATTAGAATGCCCTAAAGAACATCAAACAGACTGTACAAGCACATCGACTAAGGGTATTATTGGGGTACTTGGATTGACCTCTTGCTTTCTAACCGGTGCCAACCTGGATTTTGTCATGCGCACGTAGGCCCTACGAGTTTGTTTGGAAGTGACCATCGTGCCTTAAGCTAATATATTTGCGCTATAGAAACTCTCAGATTACATTAGAGAAGGAGTAGTATGCTATGTATTGTCTTTCTGTTATTTGAATGTTTTATGATTCTTTCAAGGCGCAGTCATAGTAGCCAAAGATACGAGGCAGCATGAATGAAATAATAACAATGTAGTTTTGAAACGACTTCGAATTCACTCTAAAGAAAGCTGGTTGTGGTCTTGTTCATACGACGATACCAGGCGCAGTGAAGTTGAGACAAATCGTACCCCTAGAACTTTATAGCTCTATGTCCACTTTTTGCGAAACGGAGAAAAACGATTTTTAAGATTTGCTGACGAAAATCTTTTGCTCTGTTTCATTAATGGCAATTAAATTAAACTTTTTGGAAAACAAAGTTTTCCCTTAGTATGATTATATTTGTATTTCGATCATAATGTAAACCGATTATGAGTAATTTGGCTATAATTATGGCAGGGGTGACTGCTGTAGGTTCTAAGTCCAGTCACGTGTTAAGATCTCTCACTGCTATTGGCTATGGACATAGCACCGTATAATTCTTTTTCAGACCTCACTCGAACACGGTTATAAGTCCAGTCACGTGTTAAGATCTCTCACTGCTATTGGCTATGGACATAGCACCGTATAATTCTTTTTTCAGACCTCACTCGAACACGGTTATATCTCCAATTCACGTGATACAAAATTAATGATTCTATTGGATGACTGACTTGTTCCTCTATAGCTTTGAGACACTGTCCAAATTTGTGGACATAGAGCTTTATAGCACTCACAGATTGAGCTAAAGAAAGCGTCTCCAGTTAAGCTAGACTGTTCAGGACATAGCCCCTGTCATCCCGGTAACGGATATAGCGTTAGGTTGATTTTTTCAAAAAAGTGGATATAGAGCCTTATAGTTCTAGGGGTACGAAATCGAGTCCTGGTAGAATTTAGAAAGGCGAACTTCCATCCGAAACTCCCTCAGTCCTCCATTCTCGATGGTCGATCAACTAACAAACATCGTCCTACATTAACGTGTTCGTGCATATACATTAGCCGTGTAAATTCTCTGATTAGAGTTTATATCTGGCGTCTAAAGAAGCCTGTTAACTTCATCCGTTAAGCTTATATCTTGAAAGACAATTGACTTACAATAAGCAGCAGAGGTGAAATGAATTTCCAGCAGAACCACCAATGTCTGTACAGACGAAATCCAACCATCTTCTCGACGTCATCTATCAAACGACTGGCGCCTAAAAACCCGACAAACCAACTTTACACATTTTAAGTTCAGCAATAGATACTTTATCAAAATCTACCACTTCTATAGTTCAGCATACTCAATCATTCCATGCACTGTTAGGCCCAATGTGAACCAACCGAGCCATGAAATGGATAGCACTTGGGGTGTAAATGGTAGACCTTGCTTAATCTATTGTTGAAATGCACGGCGTTTAGATGATCAAGCAGCAATTGGTTAATTAATACAACATTTTGAAAAGGCTTCGATTTGATGTCGGATTACGGATTACGATGGCACTCACCGTAGACCCATGGGAAGACGATTGCTTCAGCGAGTGCAATTAACACCAGAGACCATCCACTCGAATAGTAACTCATCAGTTCGACCCAGTACAAACCAGCCTACAACATCACAGTCCAATTTACAAATAAATTAGGCCTACGATATAGTGTCTGCTACAGTCTGCAACAGTAGAGTCCAGTTGATAGCAGTATATCACGGTAGCCTATACTTCTACGACGGTATAGTCCAGTTGAAGCAGTGCAGTCTAGCTCAAGACGGTATCGTTAGTTGATTAAGTACAGTCCAGCTTAACAACAGTAGCCTACTTCTGTCCAGCTGAATAGCTTAACTTTAAATTATGAAACACCGCGTAAGAACACTGATCAGTTGAGCGCATTCTGGTTTGAGCGAGTCATCTCTATTATAGAGAAATTTGAACCCACAGTCTCCGCAAATAATTCGACCCGTGCTGACCCAAAGTTTCTCTTCTGCTCGAGCATACAATAGTCAGTTGCAGTGCAGTGCATTGTGGCATAAAGCAATACGTCTAAGCCAATCACAATTTGCTCAAGCTTAAACCGAGCATCGCAACTGAGAGCAACACCCAGACAAACCGCGTTCACTACACCTACAGATGATGCGCATTAAGCCAATGATGGCGACTGATTTCCAACCTAATAACTGCCCGAAGGTGGGCCACACGCATGTGGCTGTGTCTAGTCTAAGAGCATACAAGTAGATCGTACCTGGGTGCACATCGTGAGTCCCAGTAGAAACATCACAGCGCAGATGATTGCAGCAACGATTGGTTTCCATCGTCTGAGCATCGGAAGAGCATCGACGACGGTCGTCAAACACGTCTCAACCGTCGCAAACTATAACAACAATAGCAAAAAACAAACTTCATCTACTGCTTTTTGGGCCAACGTAGCAGGATTTCCTCGTTTAAGGCAGTGTTCAAATTGGTTGATTAATGTATTTCTAGACTATATGAAATTATGGACAACCAGAGAAAATTGCAGCGATAAGAAACGTCTTAGAGGGGTTTTAGGATAATGGTAGCACTCTGGCACGAAGAGCAGAAGATTAGCACGGACGCGGGATTGCTACCCTCCCAAATGTCGACTCAGCCTTTCATTCGCCAGGTGGCGTTGGTAAAATGAACAGTAGGGCGTGATGGGCGCCATGCATGGCTGCCAAACAGTTAGATTCGACTCCTCATTGTGATAATCCGTTCATACTATAAATTGCAATCATACTAATCATACTGCAGTGTGTCACTTTGCTGTCATCTAAGAACCTTCGTGAGGTTCTTGTAAGGCGCTCTATAAATGGCCATATATAATACAACCTTCTTATCATAGGACGCTTTTTTTACTTCACCACTCACCTGGCTGTCGATGGCCAAAGTGATGAGCATCAGAAAGAAAAGGGTGGCCCAAAGTTGAGGTGGCTCTAGATATGTCACCACTTCAGGGTAGACCACAAAAGCCAGCCCAGATCCTTGAAAAGAAACAAATCTGTCTTAACAGGAGATAAAAGACAAAGGTAAAGAATTTAAGATGTCTGGAAATGTTGTAAGATTAAGACGATAAAGCCAAAGCGCTTAGAACTGAAAGTTAACTTGGAAGTCTGGGGTTAAAATCCAGGCAGAAATTTTGTTTCTAGATTTCGGCTCCATGTGCGATCCTTAGCTAACTTAACAATGAGTACAGTGACCTACATTGTCGCGGGGTGACCAGACATCGAGGAAGAGGACTGGCTATGCTCGCCTTCATATGCCGACGCCAAAAGACGGATGCCGCTAGCACTTCATGCTCAAAAGCTGCCTCTTGGGGCTAGCATAAGACAGTGATCTTCTTTTCTTCTTCTAAGCAGATTGTGCTGACGATACAGCAATCTGTCCAATCTTAAAGCGGTGATTTTTAACGTTTATTTCCAGCTGATAACTGTCGACTGCTGGAGAATTAGCAAAGTGTAACAGAGAGAAAGCTGTCGTGTATACCTGACTTGATGACCTTGTCCACTGTCGTTCCGAGTGATTTAGCGAGATATCCAACGGTGCTGAAGATTGCAAATCCTGCGAATACACTCGTGAAGCCATCGGCGATGACGACAATGAGCGTGTCCCTGCATACACCCAACCAACACTTAAAGATCGTCAGAGTTAAATGAACAATAGCAATCTAACGAGTAATCCCGTGCATTAGACAGTCGACAATTTTATTAACCATTCTAGAAGTAGCTCGCCAACGACGATGCCATGCATATAAATCGTTGTATTTACAATTACAATTACAATTACCATCTTTTGTTTCCACGACAGTTACCAGTCACAATCTGTTAAAATCTGCCATATTGCTAATGAGCTTGCTTTCTGGATTCGTATCCCAGCAAGTGAAAAAACTGACAAACCTCAAGGAAGATATTGTTAAGCCACCGTGCATTCATTAGGCCTAACCATTAGAAGACAATTTAATTATCTAAATCCCGCCGTTTGTCTTTAATTAGAGCAGATAGTACAGACGATTGGAGTGGAAACTGACCGATAGACGTTGTTGTGGAATGGATTGTAACTGGCAAATGTCATCAATCCACCCATTCCGACGCTCAGTGAGAAGAAGACCTGGCCAGCTGCATCAACCCACACCTGCAGCACGTGACAACGAAAACGAAATGCATCAGCGCTATAGCTTTACTGTCACCAACCACCACGACCACCAACACCACGACTACCACCACCACCACCACCACCAACACCACCGCCAACAAAAACAATGAGAACAACCCGACACCATCGTGGTCTTTGTATTCTTTAGATTAACAAAACCAATGTCTTGATGTCGTGAAAAAGGTCATAATGATGTTTAGCAAATGGACGATTGTTTCCTGCTATGAGAAAAGACGACAAAAGGTATTCAGATAAGTTCCAGTTCAGCCAAGAGTGTCGTTGTGTTTAACTGGACAGAGAAGAACCGATGGTGGACTGTAATTCAGACTAAACAATTCAGTGACAGTACCAGATGTCGTCAATACAATCATCGTCATCATCACTGCAATCATCATCGTGATCCTCAAGATCATCGTCTTTATAGTGATCGACTTCGTCGTCACATTGATCATCATCATAATCGTCGTTGAAGTCGTCATCATGACATAAAGGGCAGAGACGGCAGAGTCATCACCGGCGGCTGTTACAAGAGCGTTGCTTTGGTTACCTTTGCAGTGCCAAGTTTATCCCACTGAGGAACGATGTAGTAAAGAATGCCATCCATCGCTCCTTCCAACATGGCTCCTCTGATCAAAAGAATGATCAGGATTATGTATGGAAATGTTGCCGTAAAGTACACCACCTATTCAGAGAAAGAAGACCTGTAAAGCCATAGACGTTAACTTGATCATAGCCTGTTATAATCGCAAACACCGACTTTACATTTCTGTTCAGCGCAACGAAAGCCAAGGTGTGAGAACTAGACTCATTCACGTGCAAATAGTTAGACAAAATCTGAGGTAAGTCGAAGCAGATTTAACTCAGGGTTAAGCTCTACGAGCAGATGACAATGAATAGGCTCGTGAATAAGTTGGTGCTCTGCGCTTGACTTTCAGGTGGCGCTTTACACATTTTGAGTTTACGGTAGTTGGTGCTTAGAGCGGCAAGGCAAAAAAAGACAAAGAAACAATTAGAGCTGGTGGGATCGTTTTTAGCGATGATGTTTCAGCTTTTGAGCTAAAGACCTGACGAGAAGTTTCTCGAAGAGTAGCGTTGATGAGCTTTTAAAATGAGTCAGAGAGTTATTGTAGGGCCTACGGGTCAGAGAGATCTTGCATGGGTCAGAAATCCTAGTAAGGGTAAGAGAGTTTCCTCAGCATCAGAAATAAGGATTGAATGAATGACTCACAGTTCCTACCCACAAAAGATAGCACACGATTGCAGTGACGTTGACGTGACTGACAAAGGATCTTCGTAACAGATGTTGTGCAGTTGGTGACATTAATACGCAAAAATGAGTGTTTTATCTAGTACAGTGTGTATTAGAACTATGTGCAATAAGTTAAACATTACACAATTTAGGCGATAGGTGGCGTTAAAAAAGATCTCAACTCTTTTCAACGAACTTTTGCTTATAGGCCTATATGGCTTTGTAGCCTTAACTAAACCTATTCATAAACCTCTCTACATCCAACAAAATCGTTGTGCATAGTTTATAATTTAATGTAAGAACTGGATGGAGTATTCCTGTGACCTTTCCAGAGGATTTGATTCCCTTGATGACGCAGAGGAAGCAGATGATCCAGGCGAGAAGCAGGACAAGGACCATTTCCCACTTTATCTCTCCTGTTTCATCGATGCCAGAACTCATATCCAGCACACGCCGTCTGCAGCACCAACAGCATCAGCACACCATTAGACACGCACATCAACTGCCAACCAATACAGATATTATTACATTTTGGAAACAAATGCCAATCAAGCCACAGAATATTTCTATCCAAACAATTTGTCCATTCGTAGTTAAGAACAGAACTTTTTATTTACTTACATGTATACAGCTATATATATGTACGGGTACTTGCATGTAATATTCTTCGCTGGCGCTGTTCCTGTTCTTAACGGCTTCGATCACAAAGTTTGTCGTCACATTGACGCATTCCGTTGCTACGGTGGTTGTCATGGAGATGTTGGTGCAGTTGTTCCCGGCGTATTCGTCGTACGTGGCGATGTCTGTGGCGTTGAAGCAGGTCAGGTTGAACCAGACGCTACCCGACTGCGTCTCGCATGCCTCCGCCTCTCGTTTCGTATAGCAGTCTATATAATTATATATATATGTTTGTAAGCGGAATCTTTGAGCATTATATGTCAATTAAATGAAGAAGGGAGGGAGGGAGGGAACACGCACATATAGAGACAAAGAGGTCAGATGGTACTAGAACGTACGAAATGGAGGACACTCTCGGAAAGGGGGACTGACGCCTATATGATCCTCGTTATGTCGGCGTCGTTAGAAGAGGTAACATTCTCAGGAGGTCTATCTATCACAGAGGACAATATAGAATCCGCTACCAGGAAAGGTAGCCTAGTGACGGACGAGACAAGACAACGAGAACGAAAGATCTCAAAGCCTTAGGAGATGTCAATATTCGGGGAATGTGTTCACGTCAAGTCTGCAATAATTATTGATAATCGCATCGTTGTGCTGTAAATACCTCTGCAAGTAGATTTCTGGTGATTATACGTAGAAAGAAAGAAGGAAGCGAACCGTGACGTCGGAAAGAATACATCGTAAACTCTGAAGAGACCCCATTGAAAGAGAAACACGAGCTGCACCGCTACCACGAAGAATGTCCATCATTCTTAAAAACACTAGCCTACATACGAGAAGCATTAATGTTAATTCAGCTTAAAGTTACCAAACTTACATAACGTGTCCACCAATTATACTGATTACACCAAATCAAGATACGGACTTGTTGAAAAGACATATTAAAAGGACATGTGCAACTTACACGGTGTGTTCCAGCTGTTCTTGCAGTCGTACCAGGGTACTTGTGATTGCCAGGAGGCGAACATGTAGTAGAGAGACCAGGCGAGGATCATGTTGTAGTAGATGCTCGATATGGCTGAGATCGTTAACATGCCAACTCCCACACCTACGAAAAGATCAATAATTATTGTGTTTAATTTTATATTGCAACTTAGTAACAAACCTATAGACCAAGCCGATGGTACTAGTTTCATAACTACCAACCTTGAACCTATATTAATCCTCAAGCCGCAACCTGGAGTAAATTTAAACGCAGAGCGGTTTTCATGCATAACTTTTGAACGGAAAGATATATTTAAGATTCTTTTGCAAACTTTTTCTCAATTTGTTTCTCTACAAAAAGGCTTTCTTTTCATAATGTTACTCTTGCATGACACCGTGTGGTATAACGTCGAATTTTGATGGTCAGTTTAAATACATCCTATTGTTTTGGATCAATGGTTTCTCTAAAGGTATTGCTCTTCAAAGGATGCTGGTGTCAAGTTATGATTTTTTAAAGTGACCTTGACCTACAAGGTTATCCAATGGCGTTACTATGTTGCGTACACCTTTGTTGAATTCTGCGACACCAAAATCCATGAGATAGATACACCGTTCTAATACCACAAGGTCATGCAATGGTTATACGACGATGTTGATTATGACTGCTGTATCTTCACAAACCCAAAATTGAGAATTTCTTCTTGCGCCTCAAAGAAACTGAGAAATTGACAATAAAGTTAAAACGACCTTGAAAATGAAGGTCATCCAAATTTCCTACAATGTTAGAAATAGCCTCTTTGTCTTTTTTAATAGGCATACATGCTTTAGTTGTAACGATAGAGAGTTGCAGCAGTGGAATTAATAGGAAGAAGATATATCTGCGTTTCCTGGCGCTTACCCTTAAAAATGGGTGAAATGGCCCAGATGCCCGTCGGTCCACGGCTGCTGTACTGGCCAACAATCAGTTCGATGAAGAAGAGTGGCAGTCCAACGAATATCAACATAATAACGTATGGAATGAGGAAAGCTCCTACATAATATAGAGAAGCAACAACAGACAACGCAATTAGGCTACAGGCATTGATATTTACCAAATCTATCTACTTTGACAAGTAATAATCCCAGTGACGTAATTAGGACTTTTCGTTTGGGGGTGGGCGGGCTTTAAGCCTTGAGCATGGCGAGTGCGGTATAGTAGTGGGGCTGAGGGCTTGATTTCTTTTGGGGGCTTAAGCTTTGTTGGGGAGGGGGTTAAGCCCCCATGTCCAACGCTAGTAACGTCCCTGAATAATCCGTCTACACAGCCAGCTCCAATAATTCTGCTCCTCTTATAATAGTTTCTACATCATTATTATCTTTTTATCGTCCGAGGTAGATAATTATGATCCCTCAGGTTGTCAGAAACTATCCGAAGAAGCATTGTTGTTCTGGAGTTAGCGGTCCTCGTCCCTGATTAACAGAACAGACAGCCTGCAATACACGGCGCTAATAGCAGCCTACAAAGCATGTCCGCCCTACGGGACTCGAACTCAGTACCTCTCGCTCTCTGTGCCAGTGTGTTATCCAATGCGCTATCGGCCCCCCAAATGATCCCTCAGGGACTTCAAGATTTGTAAAATTGTTAAAAGAATTATTATTATTATTATTGTTGTTGTTGTCGTTGTCGTCGTTGTTGTCGTTGTCGTTGTTGTCGTTGTTGTTATTATTGTTACTATTATTATTTTTTATGAAAGTGCATAATTATATCTAGGCCTATATGTAGGTCTGCAATATAGCATATTGCATTCTAAAGCTATGCCAATGTTATAATAGCAATTCATCCAAATAGCGTGACAATGTTCAGTGACGATTAAGATGACAAAGATGGAAAGATGCGTATAGGCTACAGGCGATAAAGCCATTATGCATTCTGATCGAACTATCAAATACCTCCAAAGAACCTTTGAGAATATAACCTGAACAGACCCTCGTGACTTCTTCTCTATTGTCTTAGAACTGTTTACAGCACAAAGGCAGAACTCGAAGGGTCGTCTTATATAGTATCCTATACTTTGAGGTTTCGTTACCTCCTCCGTTGCTGTAGACCAGATACGGAAATCTCCAGACATTGCCGAGACCGACGGCATATCCTAGACAGGACAAGATGAACTCGACCGGATTGCTCCATTGTCCTCTGTCCTCCTCCTCATCTGATGGACTTCCCTTGTCATGCAAGTCTGCTGACCGAACGGATACGTCATCGCCTCTTCCGTCCTTTGCCGCTACTTCCAGTTCCGCTGGACTCACCTGCTACAGACATTGAATGCGGCGCTCTATAAATGGACGCTTTCAGCTGATGAGTTTCAAATTCATTTAATTCCTGTTTAGATCTGATGAAAATTCAATGCATAAAAGGGCGAGCAACCATCCAGGAAATGATTTTAAAATGCTCTATTCTTATCATTGATGATGACGGTTTGGTGCTGTGGATAAGACGCTGGCAATCACAATTAAATTAAGTAGCCTCTAACTGGGATAGTATTTGGTCGCATGATGGTGCATACGTTTGTATGTCTGATAGATTGTCGTGTTTCAGCGTAAGATTTTGTTGAGTGACAGATCCAATCACCAATCCTCATCCGCATCAGGCTCCTCTATCCATCACTGCCAAGGCTTTCCACTCGAAACTAAAGTCTCTTCTCTTCAAGAACTCTTACCCCGACTCAACTGATCATCTACATGTACCTTCAAACTCTCGACGTAAACGACACCCACCTTAGCAGCTACTCTGACACCTCTGATCCTCTAGAAACCGGACTCGGACCTCCTTCGGACTATTCTCTTTTGACTAGACGCAGCGTTCGTGAATAAGCTGGTGCCCTGCGCTTGGCTTTCGAGTGGCGCTTTAGAAGTTTGGAGATTACGATTACGATTACGATTACGATTAACAAAATGTGACAGACATTATGACCTTCTAATTAATCGGGATAGGTAAAACCTAGGGCGTACATCCACTTCTTTCAACGTTCTTCCTCATCCTGATTGCCAGGATCATGGCAGGATGAGGAAGAAGTTGAAAGAACGGGACAGAGCGAAGGGTATACATATAGGCTATAGAAAACATTACTACGGAACAAGCCTATGTCGCACATGAATAGTTTAGACAGACCGATTTCATACAGTAGTTGGCAAAAGCGAAGTTGTATTAGTCAGGTTTAGTGAGTTGAGTAACATTATTCTCTGCGTTGAGCAATATCATTCTCTGTACTCGTGTGACCTCTTATTTCTCCTCTCAGGATTATTGCTCGCTTCTACTGTCTACCTGAGTGCGCATGCCCTTACGGCATCCCATGCTCTTTCAATAACTCTTCCTCTCACCCGTTTTTCCCCTCGCCTTTGCGACCTTCACTTAGACAACATCCTGCACTAGTAAGACTCGTCTTTACCAATTACAAAGTACTCGCTTATCATTCTTTCATGCGAAGTCCAAATATTAATAGGCTACAGTATGTCAACATGCTATGAGTAGTAGGTCTATTTCTTAAAATTTCTATCTTAGCCTACTTACGTTACTTCCTTGTTATGACTTAGCTTCACACACCTTTTCAAGTTCTTATCCATGCTATTAATAACTATATGCATATTGTAATATATTATACGAGGCCACTGTTTATCGTAACGTCTTATCCATCGGTTTCATTACAGGCTGTACGTTTTCTCATGGTTGAAAATGATCTACCTGAGTGCGTCTCTGTAGCCAAAGTGGAAATACAATCAACGTAGGATTTAAATCGATAGCATCTGCCGTGATATAGGGTCTACGCGTAAACGTTTAACACTGAATTTGTGTTGCTTAAACGCCAGATTTCCTTCGTAGCTTTCACTGGACATGTGGTCCAAATGACAGTTTTATCCTATCTATGAATGCTGTATAAATGACACTGAACACTATTTAAAAATTCATTATCAATACAATACAACATCATACGGATCTCCTATCTGCTCCTCTGCATGCATGCGTCTTTTCTAGTAGCGTATGTCTCCGTAGCTGCCTACATTAATTTCCCCTTGTTTGTCACGATGCTTGCATGTCCCTCCATGCCTCTCCTTTCACGCCCAAGTTATCTTTAATAATATTTACTCCTTGGCTTGATCTCATAGCCTATCTGGTTTGATTGTTTTTCCTCTTCAAAAACGTTTAAAGAGCCAATCGATTGGACGATAAGCTCTCCTAAAAGCATCAGATTCGATCTCCGTGTAGGCCTATAAGTTCTGTTATGTCGTTGTTTCGTTGCTTCGATAGATAGCACATCAACGCTGATCTAAACACTTAGCAATAATCCGATACTTAGCCTATGGGCAAGGTGGTCGAATGGTTAGAGCGTTCGGCTTGGAACGCTGAGAGTTCTGGTTCGATCCTTCCTGAGACGATAACTGTAGGCTATGTATACGGACTTTAAGCAGCTTCTTTATTAACAGTTGCTTCGCACCTCAAATTCAGATTTACGGACATTGCTCGCGTAATAAATGCATATAATATTATATCTACCAACAATAACAACAAAACAACAGCAACAACATTATTAAAAATAGTCCGGTCGATTCAAGGAGCAGTGTCGGCGCCAGGATTTCAGGTTTAGGGGGCTAAAGCTCAAAAACCATGGTAAGTTATTCCCATTGGGATGCGACGACCTTTTTTTGCTTAAAACCTTTCCTTTTTGGGGGCTGAACCGCAGTTAGGGGGGCTAAGCACCCCCTAGCCCCCTGGCGCCGCCACTGACCCCTAGGCCCCTGGCGCCGCCACTGTCAAGGAGGTTATTCGAAGCGACAGGTATAGACTGTCCAAGAACGATAAATAGACATTGATATTTAAATCTGGTTCGAAGGACTTCCCAAAAACTTGGCTCAGCTACCGGACGGCCTTCCCTTTTATGCTTAGGCCTATATGGAAGGATCGGCGTAGGTCCTCCTATTATATATCGATCGAACCTGTTAAAGTCCATAAACAGATCTGCTGGTTTAGGTTTGACAAACTATGAGCCACGAAAACCGAAATGAATGATTTTCCTGTTTATGTGGTTTTGGGTTATTGTCTTGTCTGACCAGCAACCATTTCTTTCCATCGCAATCATAATTAGCCTAATTTAAAAAATCGTTTCCGTCCTTCGAAAAACATTTGCTATTTTGCATCTGCTCTTGCGTGTGTTTCGCACGAACTCATCTCGCGATGACATCGAAAACAACATCACAGGCTTAGCCTAAAAGCCGCACAACTGTCCATAACTTTGTATTAGTCTACACAAAATACAAATACTCCTGATGCATCCAGATCTAGGCTATGTGCTTAGGCGTTTTTTGGTAATTAAGCTTAGAGGTACAATTAAGAGTAATTAAAGATGCTTTTCACTTACGGATGAAGACAAAGATGCCATCGTCTCTGAGAATAACAAATCTCTGCCGAAGCATCACATTATGACTGCAATTAAATGCTATTCGTAGGCCTACCTACCACCAAGAGGTAGGCCTATAAGAGGGTGATGAATGTTGACAAACGCACAAAGTGACGAATTGTTAAGCAGAAATCGGGAGTAGCTAGATGTACCCTTCTCTGTCGAATGCTTAGCTACTTCAATAGCAAGTCTAAAACCATAGGCTACAAGTGCATTGTAGTTCAGAATAAATATTTGTAATAGGCCGAGGAACGACTTATTTTCAGACCAAACGCACTTGCAAAAGTCCCAGGTCACCAGTGAATGCATACTTCACTTCATTATAAATCTGGTCTGTTTATTTATGACACACACAATTAAACACATGACTGTGTGTTCGTTGAAATACAGTTAATTTCCATAGGTATATTTAATATGGATTGTAACATGTTAATAATAAATTTGCTGCGATACGGGTAATATCCATGGGGGGGGCCCGAAAGCGCATTGGATAACATCTGTCGTAGAGAGTGAGAGGTACCGAGTTCGAGCCCCGTAGGGCGGACATGCTTTGTAGGCTGCTATTAGCGCCGTGTATTGCAGGCTGTCTGTTCTGTTAGTAGTTAAGATTTATTGTTTCAATTGCATAACTTGTAAATGACAGCGCAGTGCGTTTGTCAGGCGCTTCAATAAAGAAAAGATTATTATTATTATTATTATTATTATTATTATTATTATTATTATTATTATTATTATTATTATTATTATTATTATTATTATTATTATTATTATTATTATTATTATTATTATTATTATTATTATTATTATTATTATTATTATTATTATTATTATTATTATTATTATTTTTTTTTTACCCCGAGGTACACATGATCCCTCAGGGACTTCAATATTAATTAAAATGATAAAAGTCTGGAACGGTTAGAACTCCTCGGGCTCGGGCAAAAGGCTGGCAAAGGTACCGCAGATTGCAACAGCGTTAAAGCGCTGTATGGCTAGAGATATACGTTGGAACAAGTATGTGGCTTCGCGTTGGTCTCCTGACACAAAAGCTAAAAGTCTCCCGATGTCGGTTATCAGGGACATGCAGGCGGCGCCCATGGGGCCTAAGCGTCTCGAATTATTATTATTATTATTATTATTATTGTTATTGTTATTGTTTATTATTATTATTATTATTATTATTATTATTATTATTATTATTATTATTATTATTATTATTATTATTATTATTATCTATAGGCTATGTTAATATTGAGATGACACGATAAACTCCACTTGTTCTATACTGTTGCTTTGGCTTTAAGGATAGATATTGGACTGATTACGGCCTAATTTTGAAGCTCTGCTGCTTGATGCCTTGTACATTAGACATGGGTGCCGTAGAAGTTACTAATTAACCTAACCGAGATGTAAAACCTTTACGTAGCAATTAAGACCTATTAGAAGTTAACCTTAACCTGGCTGCAAGATTAGGCCTACTAGAGACCTCTTGTTCGCATTGGAGCAACGTCTTCCTGCCTCACTAAGAATCCAAATCAGAACCTTACAAAACAAACTTTCTCTCAAATTTTGGGATCTTAGGTGTTGCAGGAATATAATGATGATGGTAAACATTTTATAGGAATGATGATGTTTATGATGAAAACTACATATTAAGATGATACAACTTTAATGACATGAGCTTAGTAATCGTTATCGTAATCGTAAACTTTACACTTCTAAAGTGTCATAGTATGAAAATAGAAACTTGGCTCGACCCTGATTCCGAGTGATTGGGGTTTCTACAGTTTTCATAACAGGATACAATTTCACACACAAAAGCAGGGATGTTCGAATAGGTTAAATTGCGGGGTTGATAATTATCAGAGAGGATGTCCTTTTTGAGATTGTTCGAAAAACTAGCTCACGAAATAAAACTCATGATAGCTAGTTTTTAAGGTTACAGCAAGCTACAGGGAAATTATTTTAATTGGTGCAATATATCGTTCCACTGGGTCTGCCATTGGCATGTGTAATGATGACTTTGATCACCTGTGTTGTCACAGCTAACCCTTTTCTTTTAGCGGGAGATTATAACGTAGACCAATTATCTTTTGGCGGGAGATTATAACGTAAACCTACAGTAAGTACAGTATTACTCATAATTACTTTCACATAATATTTATAAATATCCTGTCATCTTATTACTTTCAACTTACTGTAGCCTACTTATTTCAATTAACTAAGCTATTATTTATTACTTACTGCGGCCTACTCGAATAGGCCTACTTCTGAAACTGCGACTTGTATTAACTTATGCTTACAAATTTATCTCTTGATAATTATGATTATTTATGATTCTGCATGCTCAGCCTTGTGCAGTGATATTTCGGACCATTTCTCAGCTGATGATGATGATGATATATTCGTTTATTCATCAAGCAGGAAGACACACCGCTTCACAACTTACATACACAAAGGCTACTATAAAGAAAAAAAGGGAGTAATGTTAGTTTTTAAGATTTGGGTCAACGTGGTGGCTTAAAAATTCGCTTGTATAGAACTCTAGGTATAAAGTTCTTAGAGTCTTTTGGAGGAAGTACAAAGTCATGGGCACGAGGTCGGAGAGCGTAGGGTCGCAGCACAGGTGGCGGAAAGAAGCGTCGTAGGACGTGCATCTCATTCCAGATGATGGACTGGAGGAGGCGGTCTTCAGCTGACGAGACTCGCTCTTCGATGGTTGCGGTTCCAGGTGGTAGATAACCCAGGCGTGCAGCTCTTGCAAGAAACCGTTCAAGTCTGTTGCGATCAGCTGCTGACGCTAGGCCCCACCATGCTGGAGCCGCGTATAGCAACCTTGAGACGGTGCTGGCCTCGGAAACCAGGTGTAACGCCTTTGGTGGAAGACCATGCGCTCGGAGGACTCGCAGGGCGTGCAGGGAGGCAGAGCTGGCCTCTATGATTTCGTCCACATGGCCGGTGACGCTGAGATCGCGCCCGAGGGTGACACCGAGGATACGCATAGAGTCGACTCGGAGCACACCATCAAGCGGGAGTGGCGGCTCAAAACAGCTCCTCCTCGCAACGAGCATCTCACGGGACTTGGTAACGTTTAGTCTGAGATTGTTTATCGCCGCCCATCTTGATACGTTGTTTAACTCCTCTGTGACCGTTGTTCGCGCCCTCGACCCCACCAACAGATAAGTATGATCCGCATACTTAAACATTTTGTTCTCTGGATTGACAGGATGTAAGTCTGATGCATTGATGTCATAGGTCGAGGGACCCAATCCGGAGCCCTGGACCACACTTGCGTTGATGGACGCTGGTTTGCAGGTCCGACACTGCACGGCCTACGTGACCTCTCGCCATGTGGGGTCTCCACGCACCCCATCTGTTACCTACTAGAGGTAAAATTAATGACCAGACCTGAAGTAAATTTCACACTTTACTGAATAATACCGGCCGACTGGTCCAACATTATCATATGGCTTGCGATAATGGCAACCCATTTCTGGCGTACGTTCTAATTCATGGAGAATACAAGCATTCCTCCGATAGGGTATTCCAAAACTAAGTAGGGCTACTATTATTGGGCCTATTCGCCTTGACCAGACTCAATCTAAAATAATATTAAGAACCCAACAGAAATCAGTAGGCCTACAGGAATTATTTGAAAGGAAACGTGTGTTTATGCGTGAGTGTAGGCTATGCGTGTGAGTGCGTGTGTGAGTGTGGGTGTATAACTTCTCAAATGGGTTATCGACCGTACTCGATCAGCCTCAGGGTGAGTGGGCCCCATTTTTCTGATTCTGGACCGGTCTCTTCACAGTTGAGGGTCCTGCGCGGGACCATAATATAGTTACGCTGTGTGTATACATTATGATGAATACAGAGACCGCATTTGTAAAGTCTACCACTCGCGATCACTCTCGTCTATATATATATATATATATATATATATATATATATATATATATATATATATATATATATATATACATATATATATATATAATTATTATATATAATATATAAAATTAAATTATATCTCTTATCTTTGTATAATATATAATCCCAAATGCCATCGCACCACTTAACGAACGCGGCATGTAGGCCTATCGTCGGCCTGCATAGACTTTTCAAAATTCTTATACGAACTGTTGTCCTATCAATGAACCATAAGAGTAGGCCCACTTGAAGTAATCAGTGACTTCTCAAGCGGTCGATAAACCCTATTGATCTACATCACACGGTGACATAGAGAATATAATTAGTAAATATTATTATTGTCCTTATTGATGGTATTTAACCTGTTCTTTCGCAGTCTAGACTTAATAAGCCTATAATGGCCTAATTAGACACACCCGTTACATCGTAGGCTACTTCAAGGCATATCGAACTAACTTTAAAGATTTGAATCTTGGGCCAGCAATCCCCATACATGGGGATCTTAAATGGGTGGCATCCTTTGAAACGGTAACAGGACAATCACCCCCGGACAATCACCCCCGGACAATCACCCCCGGACAATCACCCCCGGGACAATAACCCCCAGGACAATAACCCCCCGGACAATTACCCCCCATATTGACTTACCAAACATCAAAAACTAATTATTAGACAATTAGTAGACAATTAGTAGACATCATAAACTACTGGTAGTAGACATCAAAAACTAATTATTAGACAATTAGTAGACAATTAGTAGACATCATAAACCATTGGTAGTAGACAATTAGTAGACATGAAAGATTTACCAAACATCAAAAACTAATTATTAGACAATTAGTGGTCAATTGGGCAAAGAAGTTTTCATCCAACCATTTGGAAGTTCATTGGTTTCATTCAAAGAGAACAAGCATTACAACAAGTTCACTGCAGCCAATTTATGGCTGGGCACCCATCACAACCTCCAAGGAAGAAGTATGCTGATTCCAATGCAAGAATTCTGGCTGTCGTTAGCAACTACATTGAGCGCAATGTTCTTGACTATCTACGTGGAATCGCTCACAACCTTTCTTATTAAGTTCTTTTTAAGTTCGATGAACAAATTAACAATAAACAGTATTTAATTTCATACTGTGACATTTCATGGTTCTCTGGTTCTTTTATACATATGTCTATTAAAAGCAATTTTAAACTGTATGATTAATACAAATTACTTGTATATTTAGATAATCAATATATATCAATATGGGGGGTAATTGTCCGGGGGGTTATTGTCCTAGGGGGTTATTGTCCCGGGGGTGATTGTCCGGGGGTGATTGTCCGGGGGTGATTGTCCGGGGGGTGATTGTCCTAGAACCTTTGAAACGGGCAGTGCGTGGTGGCGAAGGAGCTAACAGATAAATTCAGTAAAATAATGAGCAAGGTAAAGACAATATTATCTTCTAGGACTAATAAGTTTTCGCACCGAGTCACAAATTGATTAAATTAATAGGCGCTACATGATTTATCTGCTTCAACTACCTCATTTTGTTTCAGACATATGGAAACCCTGTAAAAGAGTAGGCCTAATATATTATTGCTTATACTTAATGAAGTGCACGTTTACAATTTACTGTCGTACCTAGAGTCAAATATTGTCCACAAAGGTAGCCTATCCATATTAATCGAATTTGTATGAAAAGATTAAAATTGATAGCATAAGCTACTTAAGCGAATTAAGACATTTTGTGCTTCATAGATAATATGTTTTAGTTTTACGTCAGTTTAGAGCAGAGAAGCTCTTCTGCAGGTTGCCGATGTTACCAGTAAAACAATGGCTACGTTTTTCGGTGTATAGGCCTATTTGTGAAAAGCAAGTTTCTATGGTTTGAGACGACAATTGAGCAATATCTAAAGTTGTAGTCTGAACCTGCTCGTTGTAGTAAATGGCTCACTTCGGAAATTAGGGCTACATGCATGGCTGAGGTTTCTATGTTACTGTGATACAAACGTGTTAAAGCTTGAATTTTCTTCTAGTATTAAAATGACGTATGTTTTGACGAGTAATTCCATCAGGTGACTCCCATGTGAGGCTATGTATTTTTTATGTTGAAGAAAGCTTCCTCCAATCTTTGTGACTGTTGCAGCAGAGGCTCAGACATCATTCTCCATTATCATTTCTGCTGCATGCAGTGGCGTAAATCATGGGGGGGGGGCAGAGGAGACTGTTCCCCAAAGTTCTGACTTAAGCCGTTCTGTCCCCCTCCCCAAAAAATCCGGCCCTCGTAGAGTCTGCCCCCCCCCAAAGTTATAGATTTTCGCCTCTGGCTGCATGCCCTCAGCCATCGTAACTTCCACCCAGCCAGCCCTTTCCGATCCAATATGCACATCGTTTAAATTGGGATCTTCTCTGGAATACCGTGTAGTTGTTCGTAAAAGCTATCGTTTTCTTCATCATCATTTGTATTTGTCGGAGCATACATCTGCACAATAGTAGTCTTACAGAATCTTGATTGTACTCTTGCTGTTATTATTCTGTCGCTTATCATGTTCCCAAATCCCAACTTAGAAGAGTCTCGGAGGCCTCCTTGTTAAGGAAGAAATCCACACTCTTTCGTGTCTCTCTCCTCCAGAATAAAGTACTGTTGTTCCTTCCGACCGACTCCAGTCTCCCACTCCCCGTTCATCTTATCTCACTTATCCAAAGAATATGCAGCCTGTCCTCATCTCCCTCACCACCTGCGCCAATCCTCCAGTGTTGTGCAAAGTCCTCACATTCCATGTGCTGACACCAGTCAGAAACTTGGCAGTAGCTTCCAAACCACATCTTCCGGGGACCGGCTTTCGTTGTGGTCCTTCACATATAGGAGCTTGGTGATCCACGATCCGTCGGAAGAGTTTGTATACTTCCTGCTCCCTCATCTCCTCTCAGCATACAATTTGTTAATACAACTCTGCCTCAGGTTATCTCAGATAGTCTGTGCATGTCCCAAGCCAGGAGAAAGCAGGAGGAGGAAGAGGAGGAGGAAGAAGAGGAAGAAGAGAGGAGTCCGCGGTGGGCTTGCAACCCACCCGGGTAAAAATCCCTAGCAACAGACACAAGGTAACAATTTCATTCGTCATAATATTATAGTCCAGTGAATCTTAAATGATCATTGATCATGAATAGTACAGCAGGTACTTTACACGACATGCCAACCTAAAGTGTCACTGAACCGTTGGAGTTGTCTCAACGGATCCTTAATTGACTGTGTCTTGATTCACTTTGCTCTCCAACCCATTTCATATGCATGCACGAAAGATCTCTTGAATTAAATATGTGTAACCTTCCGAGTAATGCTACAACATTGTTAGCTTTGAATATTTACATGCATCAACAAAATTAATATCAAAATCAGATTGAAATTGTGTGCATCACAGCGTACATTAATAATGAATGGAGCCGACTGCCTTAGTACCTTCTGGACAACATTACTCACACCACTCATTACGCTTGCACCGTTTATTATTGCCATGAGCTACTAAACGTGAGCTGATATCTTACCCTGCAAGGTATCTGTAATCTGTTTCTTGTGTCTAATATGATATAATATGTTTTGTTGATAAGAATAGAAAAGCAACAAGATTTCTGAACCTCTTTTATAGTCTGTTGCCTAACCCTATTCTCAGCTAACCCTTAATTCTAAGTGTAACTATTTAGTTTTGGGCCACCGAGGGGCCAGGCACCAACTAGAGGCCCTGCATAGCCTCCACTGGCTGAGGCTCGAATTATCAGATTGAAATCCTTTGAAGTAGCCTAGTACAATAGCGGTGCGCCATCCGCATAACCAGGTAGGCCTTTACTCTGCCAGCATGTCCTAATTAAGGCAGTGACATTGATAGGCCGATAGTCTAAAGCAGGCGTAGGCTGTAGCAACAGCTGTATAATAACACATCAGTTTTAAGTCATGTCAGTCTCATTATGAAGGAGGTCTAGGCCTAATAATCTTCTGATGCAGACATGACTTAATATATACAGCCTGTATAGGCTACAGGATGTATATATTAAGTCATGTCTGCATCAGAAGATGATTAGGCCTAGACCTCCTTCATAATGAGACATGATTGACTTATGCAAAACTAAGTTTAAAATGCTGGGAATTTGATGTGTTATTATACAGCTGTTGGTTATGTCAGACCTACATCGATCGATCCTGACTGATAAGAATCAAGAAAAACAATTGCGAGCAAAAGAACAATGAAGAATAGACAAAAACGACGAATATGAAAGAAAAAACTTAAACTTAAGGAATGTTCTGGAGGCATGGCCTGAATGGTTAATAAGCAGAAATGAAGAGCTATTGATTTATGCATCCGGGTTCTCTGATCGATCCGTGGAGCCAATTCAGCCATGGATTGCGGGACTTAAGAATACCGGGTTATATGACTTACGTGCTTACGAAACACCGAAGAATTTATGTAGGCCTACATGGTGTCATCCCATGTAGGCGTACATAAATGCTTTTGCCAAACCCTTCATAGGCTTAATGCCTCAGAATATAATATGCCTAATGCCTATTCTGAGGCATTAGGCTCGTTTCCCGCGCTGCTCGACCCGGACAGAGACCTTCCATCGTCACAACGGATGGAGTCGTCTCTGCATGTGTATGTGTGTGTGTGTGTGTGTGTGTGTGTGCGCGCGTGCGTAAGTGTAAAAAACGTAAATCTCCGAAATTTCTCAGCGCCACACAAAAGCCGTCAGGGAGACCAGCTTAATCGCCGGCGATAGGCCAATATCAACTAAAGTCCGCAATAGCCAGGTTGTTTGGTCCTTTTCAGTGCCAGGTCAGAATCCGGGGGTGATATCAAGCCGAGGAGACAGCATAGTGCTACGTACAGTGGAAATCGTTGATGGTGGTTGGTACAGTTTACTGTAGTAGAACATATCACAGGTTTCTGGGATACGTCCTGAGAATTTGTCTATGGTTTGTCGATTATTTGCGTAGCCTAAACGTGGTCCATTTTCATCAGATTTGAATAATTTTCATCAGATTTGAATAGCACTGACTATACAGCATACAACATGTATTTACATGTAACCCACATTTCAACGATTGCGTACCGCTTGGATAATAATGTGGCGGACAAGCCACAAGGTAGCATTTAGGCTGTTTGGCCTATAATGAATGGCCTAATGATATTGATTTTCTGTTAAACGGTGTCGCGCCTCTGAGTCGCTAGGTGGCGTAGCCCAAGGTTACATACGTTCGATTCGAGTGTTAATAAATATAATAAAAATATACGCCCGCTTAATATTTGCCATTTTATCGTTTTAATATAGTGATTAAATGAAATTACATCTTTCCACGGCCTATAATTGATGACTAAAGATAGGCATCGCCTAAATTAATACTTAGGAGATCTATCTCTTAGACACCTACCTTATATTAAATTTTTTGGTATGGACGCATTTATAAGCGTTGAGATGCTACATTATACATTGATCACGGATGAATATAGCCTGCCTCACCGTGCTTCGCTTATAATGTAGAGTAGCGACAGTTTACTACTCTGCATATACGATACGGATCTTTTGGTATCGTTCGGTTACGGTTAGCGAAAAATACCACACACCAGTGCGGTAAGCGAGTGAAATCGGTTCGTGAAAGTTACGGTCGCACCAGCGTCCAAAACAAGACTAATCAGTGCGCTCCGGAGTTACAGTCA
>JACEVL010000692.1:0-10000 GCA_020284085.1 Aporrectodea caliginosa
CACACAAGCACCCACACAAAAGCACAAACGTAAACACAAAAGAGAACGCTCCACCCCTACACGTCCTCTACCAGCGTATACCAGGCCGTACGTACTTCGATATCCGGAACCAGTATCAGTTACATGCACTCAAGCCCAGATCTAAAGGATTCCATGTTTCTTTCGTTCTACTGCCTCTCATCGTACAAACGATCTTCCAAGGATTTATTTTCTAATTATATCTCGATAGTGCACGATAGTGTAGTGGTTAGCGTGCTGCTCTGTCGATCGAGAGGTCGTGGGTTCAAATCCACGCCACGGCAGAAGTTTGGTTCGAGATTTCTGCTCCATCTGCGCCCCCTAAGCCGACTCAGCTATAATGAGTACACTGACCGTACACTGTCGGTGGGAAGATGAGACGGTGAGGGAGAGGATTGGTCACCCGTCCTCCTATGCCGATGCTAAGAAAATTTGAAGTCGTTAACACTTCATACCCATGGCTGCCTCAGTTCCAAGAGACTGATCTTTTCTTCTTCAATAACCATCCATTGAATCAATCAATCAATCAATCAATCAATCAATCAATCGATCGATCGATCGATCAATCAATCAATCAATCAATCAATCAATCAATGTGCACATATGCATCGATCCGGCAGACCGACCAACCAATGATCAAGCCACCGATCCCTCGATTAATCGATCCATTGATTGATCCATCCATCTGACCATTCATCCATCATCCATCCAACACGTGTCATAACAAAGATGACAAGCGTTGCCCTTTACCTTTATCCAGGTTTTAAACATATGTGAATTTCACTGTAAATTAGACAATAGTCTTTAATTAATTGGTCATAAAAGCGGTGTATGCAAACATAGGTTGTCACTGTTTCAATGGTCTTTGTTCCCAAGTCTCTAATAATAATACCGGACTTCAATTGGCCTACCATATTCTTACAAAGAAACAGCAGTGTATACGCCCTACAATTATTACAAATTCAACCTTTTACAGACTACATTCAGAGAAACCATACGGTAATTTCAGAGAGTGCAGTATAATTATATGATTATATGTCACATCGAATATAAACTGGAAAATTCAATTAGAGAATTACCTGTAATTAGAGAAACTACGGTACTTTCAGATACGGCACGTGCACTATATAATTATGACCATATGTCACATCAAATGCAAATTGGAAAATTACAATCAAAGTCTGCAATGATTATAAGTGGAGCAGCTACGGTATTTCATACAGAGCATATACCGTGCATGTCACAACGGCGTATAGGCCTACAAGCCGTATTATAAATCAGACTGGATAAAAATCTAACCAAACAAAACAAATTCGTTCAGGTTTCATGACAGAGCACTAAACTTTATGGATCCCAGCGATTGAAAAAAAATAATTTTCGCCCCGGTTGAGTTGCATAATATTATATACGTGCTTCTATGCATAAAGGTATTTTCAACAGGCACTGAACAGATTTACTGAATAACGAATAGCCGTTTACAGCGATAGTCAAACGAACAAAGGAATGCCAGCTACAGAATTTTTGCACAATTTACGCTAGGCCAAAAGAACAGGCTCAGCACGAACGGTTTTTAAAATGGGCGAAGATATAGGCCTAGAGATGGATATGCTGGTCGAAATATGATATGCCCGTGCTTTGTATCATATGGACCGGCATACAAGCAAAGAACGCCCTGATCCCATTAAGATAGGCGCGTCTGTGCGGGATGAGACGTCGCCTGACTTGGCGTTGCATTATCGTTGGACATATGCACGAAGGCAGCATACAATGCGTACGCTTTGCATGTAAATCAGTGCCGACGTATGTTCAATGACTCGTGATGTTCACTTCATATCAGATTACTGCTCTGCTATGTAGCAATAGCCATATCCGCTTTTATACACGGATGAGATTAGCATTCTAAAGCATTAATTACTTGCATAATAAAGCAACTGTTACAGGTAATATAGAATGTATTGTAAGTAACGATGTGTCTGTCTGTATGTACATAAGTATGTATAATGTATGTATTTTTTGTATGTATGTGTGTATACATGTATATGTATGTATGCATGTATGTGTGCATGGATGGATGTATAGGGGTCTATACTCTATACGTGTATATGTATGTATGTCTACATATAAGAATAAGAATAAGAATAAGCTTCGCACTTATTTAGTTGAAGGTAATTATTAATACTTTGATATATTAATCTTTTATTTCCATGTGTCTAACTGCACTTCCCACTCATTCCTTTTAGTTTTGATGTTTAGTTTTAATTAGTTAAGGTTAGTTAAGATTTTTTATGTTAATCAAGTCAACAACTGTTGTACTAAGTAAAGCATCTTTCGGTCGCCACATATTCAGTTGAAATTATGTAGAGGTGTCCCTACTTAGCGGGATCTTTGATCCCTTCAGGACCTTCCCTTGTGGCATTCAACAATCCATACTTAAAAGTGCAATCTGATTTGTAATATCATTGTTTATTGTTGTTTGGCTACAAATAAACGATTGATTGATTGATTGATTGATATATGTGTGTGTATGCATGTATGTATGTATGTATGTATATGTGTGTGTATGTATGGAACTGTGAATATGTACGTGTTACCATAGAGACAGAGACTCGTAAACAAGGGCTTAACTTCATGCTTCTGAGAAGTCTTTACAGGAACTTATAAATTAATTGCCTTTAAGACTGCACCACTGCACGTTTTCAAGTGGTACCAGTCCGAAGCCTGAATAAAGAAGGAGGGCGACATCAGTCGTCATCATTACCACACCATTTCTGTCAACCGACAGTTGGGGTTCAAATCCCGTCATAGAAAGAAGTTATTTGGAGATTCTGTCTCCACTAGCGTCTTCTATAATCAAACTAATTGCTAAACAACAACTGTCAGTAACTCGACTTCCTGCTTCTATACTATTTCATAAAAACATGTAATTGGTTATCGTTGACGCCCCGCTTCTAAGGGCTTTCTAAGTCTCTACAAACTGCAGCCTGCAGTGGAAGAGGAAGAGCAGTCCCTTTGGCTCCCTTAAGACTTGTCCCGAAAGGTAGCCACGGGTATGAAGTGTTAGCGACTTCATTTTCTTACCCTCGGCATATGACGGCGGGTTGCCAGTCCTCTCCCTCGTCGTCTCATCTTCCCACAGACAGTGTACGGTCAGTGTACTCATTATAGCTGAGTCTGTAAGGGTGCACTGGTGCAGGTAGGGCAGAAATCTCGAAACAAATTTCTGCCCTGGTGGGGATTTGAACCCCCGACCTCACGGTTGATACTCCAACATGCCAACCACTAGACTGTTGCGCATCCTGGGGACATAGAAACAAATGTGTAACCCTAACAGTTGACGGGCTGGGTCGGGAGCGCCTCTGAGTAGATATCTCTACGGGGCGCTATATAAATTGTCGTAATGAATGCATGAATGAATATTCTTGGACAATGAAAGACTCCTTAGTGTGTTTCTGGTGCCACGTGAGATCAACAAATAACTGCTCTATATAATTCTCTGGGAGAATAAACGAATAAAATAAACTAAGCGAAAAACATGAAATAAAAAGAGAAAACAAGAGAAAAGAGAAAACAAAAGAAAAAAAAGGCGCTTTCAATACGCGGATACTCACTCGGTCTATAATAGCTTAGTAACGAAACCTCATCACTCGTATGTTATCGGATCTGCAGTATAATCCGTCAGCCTCAGTCTGCCTCTCTTATTAGTGTCAAGCCTAGCCTCAGCCTCTGAATCAGCCAGCCGTATACGGTGAGGCCTGCGAGCGAATGTAGGCCCTGACGTGCACTGGGATGGAGTTATATAGGCCTATATAGATGTCTGGGTAGAGAGAGGGTCTGACTGAGTGGTACATAGATTATAACTGAGTGTGTGGGTATGTATGCGCATGTCTATGCCTGTGTATGGCTCGGTGTATGTGTGTGTATGGCTGTGCTGTATTGTGTTGCGTAAGTCTGTGCTTGTGTTATTGTCTGCGTATGCCTATGTATGTGCGTGCCTGCCTGTATGGATGAATATATGTATGTATATGTATGTATGTGTGTGCAGTGCTGTATGTATGTGTCTGTGTTTAAATCTGTGTGTATGTCTATGCGTAAATGTGTATGTCTGCATGTGCTTGAGTGTCTGTGATTGTGTGTCTGTCTGTTTCTGTGTGTATATGTGTGTGTCAATGACTGTCTGTGTCCAGAGGCGAAAATCTCTACATAACTTTGGGGGACAGGAACGGATCCAGAAAGTTTATAAGGGGGGCCAAATGGGCGTCCGAAGGACGATCGTTGAGGCGCGCAGCGCCGAGCAGGGAGGGGTATGGGGAGGGGGATGTGCCCCCTCCCCACTTAAAATTTTTTGAATTTCCACACTGCAATGGTTGCATTTTAGGCTATCATGTGAACAAATTGCTCTATTATTTCAAAACTGAGAGGAAGCAGATGTTACTCGGAGCTAAGATGTTGCTTGAGTTGTGTTTGAGTTTGACTGCAGACAGTTAGAAACCAGACATTTATTGAAATTAATATAAAACCTAGAAAATACGTTCAATTTTCAAGATCGCCATTAGCCTTAAGGTATTGTATTGTATTGTATTTGATCCTTTTTAAAGCGCTTCCCACAGCATATGCCTAAGCCTTTCAGAAGCGCCCCCAGTGCGATATATTCCGAGAGAAAAGGAAGGTTTTAAGGTGAGAAAGAGCTAGAGATACTACCAGAGAGGTTTGTAGAGTGCAGAGAAGGAGGAAGTCCATTCCATAGGGAGGGACCTTTGCAGGCAAAAGATCTACACTGTGTCCACGATAAAGTAGAACACTAGACTTTGTGAAATATCTTGGTCAATTGTAGTATTAGAGGTACTAAATTTGGTGCACATGAACTTCAATCTATTCTATCTATATCCCGCAAATTTTATTACAATTGATGCAACGTTTACGAGGATATACCCTTATGAAATTGGGTGGTTCAGGAACCAAGTTACCAACACGTAAAACGCATAGAATGACGTCATTTTCTGGCTACCGCAGGAATAGCTGTTGTTTATAAGCCATTTTCGGAAACAGTTACACTACGAGACCTGTTTTACGTAACAGTAGTTGGTTGTAAAGAAATGGTTTTCAGTGCAGAGGACAAGATTTTAATCAAGGAGTTCAGAGAGATGAAGGGGTATGGCGCAAGGAGACTCATTAGGCCTACAGAATTTCCAATGAAAAATTGGTCCCTAGCAGCTGGTGTCAGCAAGTTGTTAAAAAAGATTGCCACAACCGGATCAGTTGCAAGGAAACCACGAGATTGGGCGTTACGAACGCAAACAAATATCAATGCTGTCGAAGAACTGGTGCTGAGTCAGGATGATCAGCCGCCACGCATCTGTCGATGCGTTTTACGTGTTGGTAACTTGGTTCCTGAACCACCCAATTTCATAAGGGTATATCGTCGTAACCGTTGCATCAATTGTAATAAAATTTGCAGGGTATAGATAGAATAGACTGATGTTCATGTACACCAAATTTAGTACCTATAATACTACAATTGACCAAGATATTTCGCAAAGTCTAGTGTTCTACTTTATCGTGGACACAGTGTAGATTGAGCAAAGGTAAACAAATTGGTTGCCAGGACTCAGATAGCAGAAATAGTTAACAAACGGTACACAAACCAAGCAAGAAGGATTGAACTACCTTATCGAGAAGCCATGTAGTAATGATATAGTTTTACTAAATGTTCAAGAAACACAACATTTTAAAATTTGATATTTTGAAATTTGAAAGACAACACTCGACAGAAGCTATTTAGTTGTATAAAAATAATATATTTTATTTATTTATTTCTTTTCTGCACGAAAGATCACAGAGTGAACATTGTCTACTTGGCGGTGGGGGGCACGTCCTGTGTAAATTTCAAATGGTGGGCCATGGCCGGATTGCCCCTCTGTATCCGCCCCTGGGGACAGAGAATACACAAATATTAATAATTCATCAACTGCATGCAGATTATAGAGTTCATATGTATATGCTTTATTCACCACGAAGCTAGAAAATGCAAAAACAAAAAATAGGTAGGGCCTATACACAGATGCAAAACTGGCGTATACATGAGATGATCATTTCTGTGATCTAACGTAGCTACATTGTAGATGTATATCAATAGCATACTCATCACAAAGTGGTACAAGTTCAATATTGTAACTATATAATTATATCCTGTGCCACAAACAATGAGGACAGTAGCTGTTATTATCAAAGTTCGACCGTACGTTACAGCAGAAAATAGCGTACGCGTACGGTACGTAATTTACTAAAAATAATAGCGTACGCGTACGGTACGTTCGTATTCCGTACGTATGAGCAGCCTTTAATATTAGTTGCTTCTCGTGACGTCACATTTTGTCTCCTCATTTTCTCGTCGTTTTTTCTCGTCGTTATTACGTCACTTTACAGTTCTTATTTGTAGTTCCGTTTCAGCGAAGAGGTAAATTATTATTTTGTTTTTATTTGGTATAATTTGATTATTTTATCTACAGAAATAAAACAGGCTGACGGATTCATTTGCTAGAAGATGGGCCATGATGCACACAACGCTTCATGCCGCTGGATTCCTTTTAGATCCGGAGTATGTGAACATGGCTCAGCATGCAAATGATGAAGTCATGAATGGATTCTATCAACTAGTAGAACTATTGCATCCTGAAGTGGAATTGTTTTAAAACGTTTTCCATTCTTTAATTTGTAATTTTGTTATTCCTTGTTAATTCTATAATAAAAAAATATAAAAATTAGCGTACGCTATTTATTAATTTAGCCAAAAAATAGCGTACGCGTACGGTACGCATTTCAGCAGAAAAAATAGCGTACGTTCCGTACGTACGGTCGAACTTTGGTTATTATGACTTTCACACAACAATCGACCAAAAATTAGTTTAAGCAGGTTTAGTATATGTACGAGGTCTATGTATATGACCAGAATAAAATTGACTGTCTTTAACAGATTACCATTGATGCATGTTAAATATCTTTCTGTATAGGCCTACATTATTCCAAGTTTCCAACACACATTCAACTGAAAAATCCAAAATAGACATCACATAATATACATTTATTATTTATATATTGTAGGGAGGCTCAGGCTAGGCTTCAATGGGTCGGAACTAAAAGTTATATTTTTCCATAAGGGGTAATGATGAGGTTTCTGTAAACTCTCATTGAATCTGAGCAATATCGATGGTTCCAAGTTCAGAGGGTACGGACTCGAAGTCCAGATCCCACGAATCCCACGAATCTCTCTCCTGGCCAGCTACAACGCTGTCATCGAGCTTTATTGGAACTGATATATATTGTAATACATACCCGGTTTTTTTCTTTTTGCTGGAACTGAAACTCAACAATGACTGTCTGAGACGTTTCATTGAAGATGCATTAGAAGTAGAACCCATGACTCGTCAATAATGGGGTCTCAATACAGTGAACAGTGGCTTGGTCTTGCTCTCGATTTGAGCCTGTGGTCTTAGACTAAATTTAATATGAAGATTGAAGAACAATATTACAACGATATTAAACCGTTGATCTTGTGTGCGTGGCTGCCCACATGCAGTGCTAGACTAAATAAAGAGGAAGACACAAAGACAGAAATGCGGAGAGAGACACAGACAGAGACAGCCAGAGACAGAGGAGGCATATGATGCTACAGGCCGACTAGCCCGAGAGCAGATGACTAAGATGGAATCCCGAGGCATGAGGAATTTTGTGGCCCAACTTGAACTTGCTACACAAGATCATGTTTCAAGCGACAACCGAGCCTTGGCGCTGATGGATGTAATCTGTACAACCTTAGATGATGGATTAGCGCGATGCTAGTCTTCTTTGTAATACACAGAGACCTTCCGAGCCACATTACAGACGAGAGTTTAGTTGAGAATTGTTAGAAAAAATGTTTAACTTTGGGGGGGACAGTCAACACTGCTGTCCCCCCCAGTCAAAACTTTGGGGAGGACAGTCCCCCTCTGTCCCCCCCATGATTTACGCCACTGTCTGTGAGCCTGTGTGTCTCGACCACGATAGGGATTCTTCTCGAGACAGCCTGTATCTCTGTCTATGTCTTATCCCCTGACTGTGTCTTTGTGTGTGTGTGTGTGTGTGTGTGTGTGTGTGTGTGTGTGTGTGTGTGTGTGTGTGTGTGTGTGTGTGTGTGTGTGTGTGTGTGTGTGTGTGTGTGTGTGTGTGTGTGTGTGTGTGTGTGTGTGTGTGTGTGTGTACATGTATGTGTCTGTATATGTCTGTATGCGGCTGTGTGTGACTCATCTTTCCATAAATTAAGGTCGATTAGCGGAGGCTCTTCGTCGGAACCCCGGAATCACTTGGCCAGCCGTTTGGCCTGAAACCCGCATTAGGGGTCAAACAGGGGCAGGGGGTGCAGGAGGGGGGTAGGAGAACCGTCACATTCAATAACTTGCGTCGGGTGATTAAGCTCAGACGTATGTAACACTCGCGCGCGCGGCAAATAGAACACCTTGCATTTAGTGACATATACCACTTGCCACTACGATACATATAGGCCTACCACTATATATATATATATTATATTATATATATATATATACATATATAATACATATATACATATATATATATATATACATGCATACATACATACATACATACATACATACATACATACATATATACATACATACATACATACATACATACATACATACATACATACATATATCCGTGTGTGTGTACACTTATTATGTAACAATATATAAATAATAATAATAATAATAATAATAATAATAATAATAATAATAATAATAATAAGAATGCTATCAAGGGGGTAAAGTGTAATTGCAGTAAAAAACCCTGAAAAGTGTAATTTTATTATTATTGCTATAACATGGTCAATAATGTAATGGAGTGATTGCAGAGAACCAAAGCAATTGCTTGATTTATATCACAAAAACAACATAAATGGTTTTGTCAAATATATTTATTTTGAATAATATAACAAAAACGGCATTACACTTTTCAGGGTGTTTTCTGACATGTAAAATAATAATAATAATAATTAGTTAATAGAAAAGCGTAAATTACACTATAAGTGGTTGTTAACGGAAATTTTTCATCACAGTCATACATTATCGATGATACCCGAACGTTAAAATATTGTCCAGGGCTCTATATTGGCCGACAGAGAAGCCACCTACCGAGTCCTAAGTACAACGCAACACTACTACTATTTTTTAAGATACGTCAAATGAAAGGTGTAATCTTATTATTACACCATACAAAATATTACACTTTAAGCGGAAATTTTCACCACGAATTTTACACTTTACCCCTGTTTCATGCTTATAATAATAATAATAATAATAATAATAATAATAATAATAATAATAATAATAATAATAATAATAATAATAATAATAACATCTTTTCTTTAATCAAGCGCCTGGTAAACGCACTGCGCTGTAAATACATGAGCATATAGGCCTACCATGCAATGACATATATATTATAAAATTATATAAATTTAATGTGAATATTAAGATTATTGTTATTATTATATCTATTCTCGTCTTATGGTTCAGGATTAAGGAATGCGGGGCTTCTGGACTGTGTGTGATTTCGCGCAAGAAATTGTAATAAATGACGTTCTTAATAAACTGTCCATTCTAAGATTAAGCAGACGCCAATTCAAACTGCAATAAACAGTCTCCCACATATATACATTCCTTATCTATCATATAAACCTATATGTAATATATATATATATATATATATATATATATATGTATATATATATATATATATATATATATATATTTATATATATATCTTCATATATATATGTGTTAAATATATATTATTTATATATAATATAATAATCTATGATTAATGATTATATATATAAATAATTATGTATATATGTATATGTATGATACATGATTGTGTATATATATATATATATATATATATATATATATTTAAGTGTAATAAATCA
>JACEVL010000692.1:12500-35000 GCA_020284085.1 Aporrectodea caliginosa
CCAGGGTACTTAGCGGTTTAGAATTTCCGGTCATGGTTGGAGCAGACGGAATGAAGCTACCACAGTAGCACACGGGGTGGAATCTAGCTGAGATTGGGGGAGTATGGTCAATTAAAGCCATAGACTTCTAAATACATTAGCTAATGGTATCTCGAAGTCCTCGATTAAAGCCCACAGAGATTAGGGGTGGATGGGTGGGTGGGAAAGAGGGTATCAACCCAGAGTCTAGCCACGGGGGCTTCCTTCAATTAAGCGCTTCCCTGCAGGCAGCCACTGGGAAATTGTTATTACATCGTGTGATAAATGATTGTTTATCAGATGGGAACGCAGACGCCATTTGGCAGACGGCTCTCCCCCTCGTTTAAAATATAGGGGCGCCGATGCTTTCTAAACACTGGGGGCACATCACTCTGCCGAAAAAACTCTGAGGACATTTTGGCATATGCTAACAAAATTGGGGTTAACGTATGGCTAAACGGCGGATACTATACAACGCGTTCCTTAGACACCTTTTAATCGCTTTCAACCGACCTTATATATAATTGACCTCGTGCATTTTAATGATATGTTTCTTGCCATATATCACCGAGTTGAATCCCTTTGATGCCACAAGATGTCGTTAAGCTAAGATACGAACGATCAAATAGGGTACCTTCGCCGCTGCCCGCATATACTCTGGTAGTGCCAGTCCCAAGCCGGGCTAAACTAGGAGTGCTACTCTAACCTTTATAATGACGCAGCTTCATTAAACTGGAGAAATCTACTAACTATAATCAAGTGTGTGTTAATGCTTATCCGTAGTGTGAGAACTGTTCAAAACGATTTTTCTGTCCATGACAATGACCTTTTAAGTCTTAAGATATCATCAAACTGTTGGAATATTATGCACATAATGAAATCACCGATGCTTTCTAAACACTTGGATCACATCACCCTTTGCTGAAAAAATTCAGAAGACATTTTGGCATATGCGAAAAATATCGTGTTAACGTATGGATAAACTGTGGATGAAACAACGCCTTCTTTACAGACACCTTTTAATCGCTGTCAACCGACATCATATATTATTCACCACCCGCGCTAAAATATTCACTTCTCTGTGTATGAACACTAAGTCTTTATTACGCCACAGAGGCAGAACAATAACTAAACGATACAAAAATGAGAAAAAGAAAAGCAACATCTAGCATTAATTATAGTCCAGAAAGCATCAATTATAGACCACAAAAGCTCAGCTCTGTGTACACAAGTCATCAAACTTATTATACAATTGTGTAATGGCATCATGTTTCTTCATGAATACCAAGGCAAGGCAATCATCATTATGGAAATTGTCTAATAGGGATGTCCAAAACAGATTATAAAGAGCAACATTTTCAGAATAGATTAAATGGAAATACAGTTTACAACGGCGTAATTTCGCCAGGAAATTGAAATTCAGCCTACCCAGTCCATTAATGAAACTTTTAACACTTTCCCATTTATTAAACCCAAATATAAGACGATAAACAGAATTCCAGCATACATTTAATTCATTAGATTGTCTTGCTGACAAAGTCAAGGCAGGGAGAGCATAGGTCAAAAGGGACAAGGAGTAGGTCTCTTGTAAGTGGAGATGTAAAATTTCATCGAAATTGGAGGCATGAGATGCAATACAATAATTACATGCCCTGTAGAACGATCGCTTCAAAGGATCAATGTCAAACATTACACTTCTACGGCCACCCATAAAATGTACACCCAAATACTTAAGGGAATCAACCCAGGAGATTGAGTTATCACCCAAAGACATCAAGTCAATTGACTTGGAACACCCTTTACCAAATTGTATGCAGTAAGATTTAGAACAGTTAAACTTAAGCAAAAGGGCACTGCTGGTGCTGTAGCAAACATTCAGCATGACTTGGAGACCATTTACTGAAGGGGAACGTAAAATAATGTCATCAGCATATAGAAAACAACCATAGAAGTGATTCTTGATATGACAACCCATATCAGAGCGCCTCAAATTGAAAACAAATACATGCATCAAAAGATTAAATAGTGCAGGGGACAAAGTGCTGCCCTGTCTAACACCACTGCCAACATGAAACTGAGAGGAAAAACTACCATTCCATCTAGCCGTAACAAAAAACTTACCATACCAATTGCAAATAATGTCAACAATGGGTACAGGTATATTGTAATTAAGTAACTCCTTAAATAATTTATAATGATTCACACTATCAAAGGCTTTTCTGAGATCCAACGCAGCAGCATACACACAACTACCTCTAGAGTTGAAATAATTAATGGATGACTTCAAGGCAAAAATAGCATCAGTGCAACCCAGCACAGGCTTGAAGCCAAACTGCAAGTCATCAATCGGCAAAAACGTTTGACAGATATTAAGCAGCAAAGATTCAAAGAGCTTAGAAATTACAGGAATCAAAGTAATGGGTCTGTAATTCTCAGTATCATTCAGATTCCCAGTGTATGTTGTTGACTCCCATTGATACCACAAGATGTCGTTAAGCTGTTGGAATATAAACAATCAAAATAGGGTACCTTCGCCACTGCCCGTGTAACTGTGGTAGTGCCAGTCCCAAGCCGGGATAAACTAGGAGTGCGGGGCTAATGTTTGTAAGACGCAGCTTTGTTAATTAAACAGTAGCATGCATCTACTAACTAATCGAGTGTATGTTACTGCTTATTCGTAGTGTGAGAACTGTTCAAAACGATTTTTCTGTCCATGACAATGGCCTTTAACGTCTTAAGATATCATTAAACTCTTGGAATATTATGCACATATTAAAATCACCGATGCTTTCTAAACACTTGGATCGCATTACTCTTTGCTGACAAAATTCAGAAGACAGTTTGGCATATGCGAAGCAAATTGTGTTAACGTATGGATAAACTGTGGATGAAACAACGCCTTCTTTACAGACACCTTTTAATCGCTTTCAACCGACATCATATATTATTCACTATGCCAACACTAAAATATTCGCTTCTGTTTTTATGTCGTTGACTCTCATTGATACCACAAGATGTCGTGAAGCTGTTGGAATAAAAACAATCAAAATAGGGTACCTTCGCCACTGCCCGTGTAACTGTGGTATAGTGCCAGTCCCAAGCCGGGCTAAACTAGGAGTGCGAGGCTAATCTTTGTAAAGACGCAGCTTTGTTAATTAAACAGTAGCATCTATTAACTAATCGAGTGTATGTTACTGATTATTCGTACTGTGAGAACTGTTCAAAACGATTTTTCTGTCGATGACAATGACCTTTAACGTCTTAAGATATCATTAAACTGTTATGGTGGAATATTATGCAAATCATAATATCACCGATGTTTCTAACCACTATAGGGGCACATCACTCTTTACCGAAAATATTCTGAAGACATTTTGGCATATGCGAAAAAGTTGGGCTAACTTATGGCTAAACGGTGGGTGAAAACGATTTCTTTTAGACACCTTTTAATCGCTTTCAACCGACATCATAAATTATTCAACACCCGAATTAAATGTTCAGTTCCTGCTACAACAAGCATGTCGTTAAGCTGTTGGAATACAAACAATCAAGTATATATACATGTACTATATATGTTACATCCGCCGCTGCCCGTGTAACTGTAGGAGTGCCAGTCCCATGCCGGGATAAACTAGAAGGCGACGATAATCTTTGTAAAGACGCAGCTTTGTTAATTAAACTAAACTAATCAAATGTGTGTTAGTGCTTTAACAATTATAAACTTATATCAAACGGCGTTATGAGGTAAGATGAGGTTTGATTGGTTAGAGCGCTCGGCCTGTAACGGGGAGGGTACGGGTTCGAGCCTCGTCCAAGACAGTTACTGACTTACTGTGTATGGACCTTGAGCAAGTCATAAACTCTCAATTACTTAGCGTCATCGATATTCTGTCGTATACGGACCGTATGACCGTATGGTCGTGTGTGTACTTCTGAGCTTTGGAAGGAGGGCAAATCAATATAAAATACAGCTCTATTGTATTGTATTAGACTATATTGTATTGTACTGTATTGTATTGTATTGTGTTGTATAAGAAGGGAGCTCTGATCAATGTCTTTGTTTCGAGGTCTCTGACATGTTTACACACTATTCTAGAAAACACTCTGAAATTATTTGAGAACATCATGACCACGGTTTCCCCATCAACTGGACCTGGACCTCCACCTGCATATATAGTATCTCTGGACAACCCCTTTGACACGATCAGCGCTCGTGAATAAGCTGGTGCCCTGCACTTAGCGTTAGAGTCATGCTTTAGGAACTTGGAGCTTACAATGACGTTATAAGATCACGGGTATTGTCTCGGTCCTAAATATCGGGGGGACATTCCCTCTGTGCCCCTTAGGGATCGACGCCCTCGTTCAAACCTTCCCTTCAAGCCTTCGTGTTGCTAAGCAACAGGATTGGAGTGCCTTGGGAGATGCCAGGGCAGCTAGGTGCGGCTTTGGGTCAAGTAAAACAAGTCGTTAACGATGAAATGCGATGCCAGTGATCTTGGAAACAGACGACCATGGATGACGAGGCATCGTTTGTCTCAAAGAGAGGAGACACGCTCCGAAATTTCCATTAGCACACGCCGACCTAAGAATATCGAATTCGCTGTCTGCATGTTGTTAGTTCACAGTTAACTGCGAACACAAATAAACAGAAACATACGCACACACACATACACGCATACAAGAAAACTTAAGCATATATACAAATGTATATATGCATGCTCAATTTATATTGCATGCAATTAAACCTAAGAATCCTTGCTGACCCAGATACAATACATTCATATATAAATATATATATTTATACATATTGCATATATAAATATAGATATAACAGTCTGCATATATATATATATAGGTGCCAAACTGTCTTATGTATAGGCCTATACGTTCAAATGTATAGATATGTAAAATAATATATATATATATAAAATAATATATATATAGTTCTAAATTTTATGTATATGCATTTTTAAGTGTGTTATTTATATAAGAAAATATGGGTATACGTCAAAGGAGATAAAAATAAACGAATGTCCGGACTTATTTAGCTCCGTTTTAATTGCCCATCAAAACTCGAGGGTCGTATGACTCGTATCCTTAAAGAAATCAAATATAGGGAACCACGCAGAGAAGCAATAAACATGGCAAAAGATTGATTCCATTAGCAGGTGACATTCAGGTCAACATTATAGTCTATAGCGGGCAACGTGCTATAGACTGTCGGCAGAGGGGTAAGGGTTCAAATCCCCGCCAGGGACGAAAATTGTTTTAGAGAATATCTGTTTCACCCTCTCCCTGGATGACCTAACCATAATTAATGCACTGACTATAAACTGTCATTTGGAAAATGCGACGGGGTGGAAGAGGCCACCCACCCTCATATGCCAAGGCTATAGAAAAAGAAAGTTAGTCTGCTTTAATGGGTCCATGGCTGCTCTTAATTCATCCTCTTCCTCCTCCTCCACACTTTCCAACTATAGATTGGATTTAAGTGTGATTAAGTAAGACAAACCAAGACTATACGTTGGATACACAAGATAAATGAGGAAATAACTTCAATTAGACTAACACTAAGGGAGCAATAGATATTATGATCGAGAACAAGGAGATAATTTATTCGTACCCATCGCCGCCAAATGGCTGGCCTCAGGAACTGATGATGATAATGATATATATATATTCTTATATTCTGTTTACGGACGCATAGGCTACAGGAGTTGAATTTCGTCCGCTGTATATAGAAAGGAGAATGTAAGAGCAGAACGCACTTTCAGTCAAAGGTATTGGCCTCTATGTACGAACGAACGGTTACGAACCAGTTGGCGATTTTGGGAAAGACATTCTGTAGGAGCGAAATATAAGGGAAGAAATTTATCCTCAGTGGCAAATGCAGTATGAGATATCTGGGGCAATACAATGTACCATCATCATCATCGTCACCGTCACCACCACCACCATCATCATCATCATCAGTTCCTGATGTCAGCCATTTGGCGGCGATGAGTACGAATAAATTATCTCCATTGTCTTCGGTCATTTGTCAAGATCGTTGCTCCTCTTAGTGTTAGTCCAAGTGATGTTATGGGTCGTAACATTATTCATCCATTCATTTCAGCAATTTATTTAGCGCCCCTTCAAGAAGCCTAAACATCACTTGAACTAAAACTAAGAGGAGCAATTTATGCATCATTTACGTTGTCTATATCCAACATATAGTCTCGATCTGTCTTTTTTCCTTCGAATCTGTTATGCATATATAGGGCATTGTGTGGGGTTCTGTCAGCTGGCATTCTCTCTACAATCTATGGACAAGAGCAAAATGTATTTGGATGATATATAGGGCGATCCAGTTTGGGAATGCCTTTAATAGGTCGGAAAGCAGGATAACGCATGTATACACGGCGGAGGTATAGTCAGTTTCTGGGGAAGTGGCGCTATAAAAATATGTGAATACAGTTACTGAACCATTTTGGGCAGAAGTGGAAGATGAAACATTAAGGGGAGAAGCAATGTATGGCATTGCATGTTCATCGTGAGGGGACCTTAAATGGTCTGGCACCGATTTAAATTGGCAGCTGCAGCATGGTGTCAAGGATTTGTCGTCTATCAGTTTAACTATTCATTCAGCTTAAGTCTCGACGACGTTGGTTTGTTAATTGCTGTTTAGCGACACTGTGCCATAAGATCCATAACAAAGACGATTAGCGTCACCCTCCTCCTTTCTCCAGGCTTGGGACTGGCACCACCACAGTTAGGATACTGGCAGAGTTTCCCGACGATGTAGTATAGTTACGTAACAGATTGCAATGGTATTCAACTGACGAGGGATCCATACCATAGGCGGAGACTTGGTCTTGGGTTTGGGGGACCGGTGAAGGAACGGCCGAAGGACGATCGGCGGGGCGCGCAGCGCCGAGCAGGAAGAGGGGTTTGGGGGTGGGGATGTGCCCCTCCCCATCTAAAATTTTTGAATTTCCACACTGTAATGGTAGCATTTTAAGCTGTCATCTGAACAAAATTGCTCTATAATTTGAGTGCTGATATATATAGGAACCAGCTGTCACTCGTAGCTATTGTTATTATATTCATGAAATATTTCAGAAATATTGGGGGATATAAGCAGCTCCGTCCCCCCACCTCAAGTTTCGGGGGACCTTCCCCTAATTGTGAACAGCCTTCACCTTTCGTATAGCATAACGCAGCACTTGAAACTTCAGAGACAATTCGAAGGTATCACCGCACGTCTTAATTCTTTCTCTTATAGGGCGAATATCACCATTAAAAGAGGTGTGGAATTATTCTGAGCAGTCTTCGAAGTTCGTTTATCATAACGCAGCATTCGAAACTTTAGAGACTATGCGAATGTAGAACCGCACTTCTGCTTTCTCTTATAGTTATGGAGAATATATATATCTCTTTACAATGCTGAGTAATTATTCTGATCACAGCCTCTGAAACAAAGGAGTATTACTTTATACCAGACAGTGATAACGCTGCTCGTCTGCTTTCTCTTATATGGCGAAATCACACTTAAAAGAGGTGTGGAGTTACTTTTGAACCTTTCTCACCGTTTGTATAAAATTATGTCATAATTGTATTGTATTGTATTGTATTGTATCTAAAGATTTATATAGCGCCTCTCTCAGAATAACTATTCAGAAGCGCTCTCAGCACGAAAACCCTGGGGAAAAGAAACGTCTTTAAAGAACGAGAGACCAAAGAGGAAAAACTAGTCATTAGTTTAGCCCTTAATGAGGGAAAGGTCATTCCAAGTAGATGGACCAACCACTGCAAATGCCCGGCGTTGAGCCAAGGCAGTCCCTAGTCCTATAGGAACAAAAAGATCTAGCCAATCAGCAGAGCGCAAGGAACGAGATGAGGTCGCAGATAACGGCTTTCGCATATAGTCAGAAAGATACTTTGGGGCACTGCTCAGCTGCGCCTTTGAGACTAGAAATAGGATCTTATAATGGATGCGCGCAGTGATAGGAAGCCAGTGCAAGACATCAAGCATATTGTAGAGATATGCGAAAAGCGAAAAAATGCAGTTGGAGTGATTAATATACTCAGCGATCATTAATTATTTATTAATTATTCGAAGGTTTGACGCTGATTATACATCAACCTCCTCTTATGACATCTTAGGCCGTTTCAGAATCGAAGCTCTTCAGGACTTACAAGCATGCACTGCGCCAAAGACCTCATGACTTTGAATTGCCAAATAAAGACGATCGTAGCTTCATCCCCGTGTGCTCTTTAAGTCAATATCAAAGAGATAGAACTGTTCGTAACTCAATCCAATCCATCGGTTCACAACCGTACTGACATCTGACGATAACACTAATAATTATAGCTATTTTCCCTCTTTTTTCTTCTATGTGAGAAGTTGCGGTCTGTCAACTTTCTATTTTCAATAAACGAAATTATTATTGCAACGAAAACGATAATTTTACAGCGTTTCGAATACACCATTATAAGGTGTCAAAACAGAACTTTACAATGCCACTAATATTCGTTGTTTAATATCATTAAGCAATATAGTTGGCATTGTATAATGCAATTCCCTTCTTGTTGGTCTTCCTAAGATTCGTCTCTCTCCTCTTCAGTCGGTCCTCAACACAGCTGCTAGACTGATAGCCCGCCTTCCCGGTACTCTCACATCTCTACCTTTATGTTTGACGAACTTCATTGGCTCCCTCTGCATGCTCGCATACAATTTAAAATCCTCTCTCTGATCTTCAAGGCTCAGAAGGGTCGTGCCCCTCAATATCTGGTTGGTGTAATTCTTCGGCCTCACTCAGCTTCCTCCCACCGTCCACTTCGTTCCTGCAATAGACTTGACCTCTTGGTTCCCCGTAGTAGAACTGCTATGGCTCAGGCTCGTTCCTTTGTTTCTATTGGTCCCTCTCTTTGGAATGCTCTTTCTCCTTCTGTTCGCTCTAAAATTCTCTCTGGCAGTCTCTCTTCTTCCTTCGCTTTTCTCAAAACCTGTTTATTTTCACGGGGCTTAGCACACTGGGAGCGCTTCTGAACGGTTCACCCTACGAGAGGCGCTTTACAAATGCTTAAATACGATACGATACGATACATATTGTGCTAAAATGGCTTGATGCAGATAAACTAATATTTTTGCAGCAATTGTCACAAACGAGAAATTTAAAAAGTAAACAAAAAATTCCAAATAAACTTTCTTATGACAGTAGGCCTTCATTGTACAAGCGATTCTTAGTCTATTTATCCTACTTTTAAAACGGCTTTCATTACTAGTCTTCTCGGGCCCCTATTGTTCATCCTTTACACTACTCCACTCAGCTCACTCATCAAAGCATCCTCGGTTGACCATCACCTATACGCTGATGACACCCAATTATTCATTTCATTCTCTCCAAGCAGCTTCTCCGACTCCATAGATCATCTTCTCCATGTAGTTACCCAAATCTCTTCCTGGATGACATCAAATCTCCTGTGCCTGAACCCCTCTAAAACTGAATTTATACTTATAGGCCTCCGTGAGCAACTTAAGAAAATCCCAGATCCATCTATTTCCATCAACCTTGACTCTGCACCTACCCACACATTCACTGCAAATTCTCCTGTCCGCAACCTTGGTGTGATTTTTGACCAAAACCTCAGCTTCGCCGATCACATCACCCATCTTTCTCGCTCTTGCTTCATGCATATCCGTGACCTCCGTAGAATCCGCCCTATGCTTGACTTCAAAACTGCATCCACAATAGCTACATCGATAGTTCACGCTAAATTAGACTACTGCAATTCTCTTTTCCTAAACATAGATATCACTCAAATAAACCGCCTCCAAGCAATTCAGAATGCCCTAGCCCGTGCTGTCACCAAAACCCCCAAATACCATCACATCACTCCTGTCCTCGAATCACTCCCCTGGCTCAAAATTCCTGAACGAATAGAATACAAAATCATCTCACTCACGTACAACACACTTCAAACCTCCCAGCCCTCCTATCTCCGTCAGTTGTTCACGATCCAGCCACTTCGTCCAACCCGCTCCTCCTCCTCCCTAACACTGCTCCGCCCTTCCATCACCTCATCATTAAAATTTTCCAATCGCTCCATAGCCATAGCTGTTCCACCTCTTTGGAACAAACTTCCGCCAGCACTACGACAAATATCTGACCCATCCTACGAAGTCACCAAAACTCCACCTCTCGCGATCTCTCCACAGGTCTTTCATTCGAAACTGAAAACACTGCTTTTTGACAAATCCTATCCTGAATCCAACACTTCTCCTGCCTACCTCGCCGTCTGAACACCAAACACCATCCACCTTAGCCGCCTGCCTGTCTGCCTGCCTGACTCTCTGGATTTTGACCCCTGCCTATCGATTTTGATTTTACTGAGCGCCTGTGAATAAGCTGGTTCCCGCGACTTCGCTTTTGTGGGCGCTGTAGAAGTTTCGAGTTTACGATTACGATTACGATTACGATACATGGATATGGGCCTAATTATGACATGAGATTCTTATTCGACTTTTGAAATTGTAAAGTGATTATTTATTAATCTTCAGTTTAATGACATCTTATGGCAGCATCTACCGTTATCATCACATCATACATAAAATATTAACGATTTCACAAACAGTATGCATGCTAAATTACATTTAACTCAGCGATTATTATTATTATTATTTCGAAAGTTTAACAACATCTTATGGCCACAATGGCGGTTGATGTCTTTAAAAATTAATTAATATTTTGCTGAACACAGTTTGTTTTTCGTAGGATGACGTTAATTATAGTGTCGATTAAACCGTTTTAAGGGTGTCCAACGACATGATTCTATTCTATTTACGGACTTATAAAGCGCCTCTCACAGTAAACCTAATCAGAGGCGCTCCCATGCAGTGCGAAGAAATCCTCGAAAAGTCTTAAGACAACGGGCAGAAGCCCCCAGGTATACGATCTCAGCACAAGTTATATCAGGAAGGTCATTCCACAGCAAAGGACCAACAGCGACATAGGCAAGATGCTGTGTTGTGGCAGTCCGAGACCGAGGTACTAGTAGGTCATGACGGCCTAAAGAGCGGAGAGGACGTCCAGAGGAAGCTGCAGTTTGGCCACCTGATAAGATCACAGAGGTAGCTTGGAGCTTGACCTAAACACGTTTTACAGGTTAGAAATAGAAATTTTAAACTGATTACGAGCAGTTAAGTAAAGCCATTGAAGGTGTTCAGTCATAAATGTTGTGAAAAGTTAGCCAATATTTAACGCAGTAAGATGAAGCCTATTATAGCGTCGTTTAAACGGTTTTCAGGGTGTCCAACGACATGACACGCTATCAAACGATAGAAGTACACACATCATATATGGGTAGATGCAGAATTTAAAGACATCTTATAGCAACAAAGGCCGTTCGCATATAATCAGTTTACGTTTATTCTAGCAGCAATTTATGGATAGATCCAGCGTTTAATGACATCTTTTGGCAACAAAACAGAATTTCTTGAGTCGCAATAGAAAACGCTTGCTTTCTCATTTAGGCCTATCCTATAGCCAATAAGGACAGCTACGCTATATTATGTGTCATCAATGGCTCAAATAGGCCTACAAGTAACACGCGCAATAGCAACATATTCTACATAATTATACTGGAATTATTTTAAATAGGCCAATGATTGCATGAGTCATAGTTCAACATTACATAAGCCGTGTGGTTATTTTTGGCTAGGGCCTACGTAGCCACTGCCTGCTTTGTCAGATGGAAATGAAGGCGACTCATTCCGATTCTTAATTAATTTGACTAATTAAAAACAGAATGGTCCTATATCGCTTCTATTTCTACCACTACTATTATTTTATCGAAATCGCACCACGCTATATAGTATACGGGGAATTGAATCCGGACCAGAGACGTCAAAGTCCGGCGCAATTCAATCAGTATTGTTTGCTAGTAGGTCTATAGGCAGAGGGTGCTGATAGTGTAGTGGTTAGCGTGCGAGAGGTCGGAGGTCGGTGGTTCAAATCCTTACCACGGCAGAAATTTGGTTCTAAATTTCTGCTTAACCTGCGCCCCCTAGGCCCTAGCCAACTCAGGTATAATGAGTACACTGACCCCTCCGCCCTCCCCATTCCTTAATCCATCCAATTGTATACCTTAATCCATCCAGTTCATACCGTAATCCATTCAATTCCTTCCCTAATCCATTCGCCTAATCCAATTCCTACCCTAATCCAACCAATCCTGCGCCTTCCGAGTTTTCTCGTCATCAATGAAACCCGCCCCAGCATCTCCTCTGCCTCCTCTCCCTGGTCTCTATGGCAACCAGGTCCTGGATCTTCCCTCGACATATCTGGACAACCCTTCTGACACGACGCAGCGCTCGTGAATAAACTAGTGCCCTGCGCTCAGCTTCAGAGCAACGCTTTAAAAAAATTGGAATTTACAATCACGAAATGGGTGGCGCTATATAAATATGCGATAATAATTACAATTACTAACTCTATAACCGCGAAATAAGTACCATAAAATAAAATAAATTATCTAGCGGTCTGCAAGACATCCAGAAGCGTATCCAGGAAACAATTTGGGAGGGTTTCCACTGGACATGGTTGTAAAAGCTAATTTGTTTTATATTTTTCGCATATAAAAGCATATAAAAAATTTCGGAAACTTATTTGAGGGTTCAACCGGTAAAACCATCCTTAAATACGCCCATGAAGACATCTAAATATATCCGAGTAAATAAAGGCGTGGCTCGTGCATATACGATTAGATGAATGCATTCAGTATAGCCTACAGCCTAAGTTTGACCTATCGTACTAAATCAAACATTCGCACGACATTGACGATTTCTAGAAGGTGTGGGAGTTTACCTTGTTTGTTTGGAAACCATCGAAGCGCGTTGCATTGAACTTGGAAGGGTCAAGAAGGTTCAAGGTTCGTCCTAGGCTGGAAGGCACCAGCACGTCTCAACCTTAACCTATAAGGACTACTTTGACGTTGAAGTTATTACTATACGACGCCGAACTCGTGGCCGCATCGCTATCTCCTCCCGGATATTATCCAAAAACTGTCGCCAAGAAATGCTCCCAATCTCCGATATGGTGTTGCCGAAAGACAAGATTTGGTGTTGCCTCAATACTACCAACGGCTTAGTCCTTTATGACGTCATAATTGCTTAAATCCTGATGACAAGTCTTTTCCCGACAAAACAATGGGCTTTGTGACGTTTCGTCTATAATGACGTCATTGATTGTGTGTGTTCTGTAATTAGGTGATATCGCTCTATGCATTTCATTTACTGGGTAGGGAAATTAGTGGACCCGTTTGAGGCTGGAAGGCACCAGCACGTATCAACCTTAACCTATAAGGACTACTTTGACGTTGAAGTTATTACTATACGACGCCGAACTCGTGGCCGCATTGCTGTCTCCTCCCGGATATTATCCAAAAACTGTCGCCAAGAAATGCTCCCAATATCCGATTTGGTGTTGCCGAAAGACAAGATTTGGTGTTGCCTCAATCCTACCAACGGCTTAGTCCTTTATTACGTCATAATTGCTTAAATCCTAATGACAAAAGTCTTTTCCTAAAAAACAATGGGCTTTGTGACGTATCGTCTATAATGACGTCATTGATTGTGTGTGTTCTGTAATTAGGTGACATCAATCAATCAATCATTTTATTGTTTCCACAGAATAGTTTACAAGTAAACAACGATCATAAGTTTGTAAATTAAAACAGACAAACCACATGATTATCTTATTAACGTTTGAGGGAAACAATCGGGTTCCCAGAAGGGACTGAAGTCCCGCTAAGTTAGGGATATACCCGTGTACCATGTTAGCAGAGGGATGACAGTAATGTTGAGTATAGTCTACACAAATAGCAAATATCGCTCTATGCGTTTCATTTACTGGGTAGGGAAATTAGTGGATCCGTTTGATGTGACAGTGATTGTATTGAAAACGTTCCTGGCAGCCATTAAGATAAATAATGTTCCAACACTTGACAGGCCAGCCGTTATTTCTATTTTCTATTTTAGCGCTTTATGTGGTGTATTTAGGCATAATAATTTGCGTTATAGAAATCTTCGTATAGCCTAATAATAATCCTATTTAAAAAAATATTGAAACGCATTTTAAAACCGCACATGAATCCAAATGCATGTGTTGCAGGTCTCTAATGTATGTATTATATGACATGTACTTAATCCAGGCCGTAAATCCTGGGGAGGGAAGGATGGGAATTCCCTCTTCCCACTTTTAAGCTTGGAGAGGGAACGCGAAGGAACTCCCTCCCCACACATTTTTCTAAGCTGTCTCATAAATATTATGGCAGTTCGAACCTATACGCAGCAGTGCTCAAAAATAAAAAAATTGAACACGAACCTTGTGTATGATTGAACTCAGTAGGCCTAATTAGAATCAGTCATAATCTGCTAGTGAAAGCTTGGAATGTTTTGCTCAATGCACTAATTAAATAATTACGATTCTTACGCAATGCTGTTATGTGAGCTTCTTGAAGGAAGCGTGCATGCACACTTGCGATAGGCAGTTTCCCTCCCCACATGTCAAAACAGATTAACCTGTACGACGTCTGTATACGTAATAACGATTTTTATAGCAACTTAATGAGTAGGCCCTATTACCAGCAGACGCTAGAGGAGTTTAGAAGTATTTTCCAGTGTAACATCCTGTGCTTGTTCTTCAGGTTGGAACAGTCTTCCAGGTATACACGTGTTGGTAGATACTATAGATAGTCATGTGGGATGCGTTTTGTGAGGCGCTAAAATGCGCTATATTAAGTGTCTTTACTCACATACACGTACACAAATATCCGCACACAGACACACATGCACACACATACACACATATATACAAAAACAAACACAAACAAACACATACATGCACAAACACAGACACACATACACACAAACACACACACACACCCACAAACACATACACATAAAGAACGCGCTCACATCATACAGCAAATTAGAGCAAAGATGAAGTTTAAAAATTCTTACCGTATGAAATCGAAGACTTCCAAAATGCCGAGCTCTGTAACAACAAATATCAGATGAATTTTAATTTCACCCCACGTGCGCAAAATCCCATCTGATGTTGGGTTTTGAATAAGATAGTCTCATTGAAAGACTAATCAATGCAAAACAGTTTTAAACAACGACCGTCACATACGCGCGTGACTTTTTGAACCGCTGCGTATAAAGGTGTCCCTTCTTTGATAGGAGTAGTGTAGGCCTATAATAGAAGTGTTATAGAAGAATGGAGGTATTTGGCCCTGCGTCAGCTTATTTGGCCCTTCACCTGTAAGCCGACAGCTCATCTGAATGAAATCCATTCTTTAGTGTCGGTCACACCGCCACAGGCTCTGCTATTGGGCTACACGTATTCGTGTATATATGCATGTGAGCAAGTGTATTCTTTATTAACCAATTGCTAATCGCGCTTTGGTGTACAGACCACTAATAAAAACAGTTTAAAAAGTAGACTATATAACATCCTAACAATGAGTGTTTTGCACACCAGGGTGTTGACTGGGGGATTAAGCGGTCATAGGCACGGGACAGAGGGAGCAGTATAGGTATAGGCTTTGGTTGTAGGTTGTAGACTTGTAGTTGGTGCAGTATGTGACCCGTGTGCATAATTATATGTAAGAATACATGTATAGGGCCTATGTGTAGCTTGTAGAATTGTATGTTCATATGTATGCATGCAACAATGGTGTTCGGACCCATTACACATAGCAGGGTTACAATTATTACAACTTGTAATTAAGCACTGTATAAAACTGTAAAAGAAGTCATTGAATATAAAATTGACGATGCAAAATAGAATCAAATACTGTACTAAACTATAAAATCGCAATTTACCTGTTTAAATCCAAGATCAAACCGACAAAAAATAGTTTACATAAAAATCAACGTTGATAAAAAAAACGCCTACATGGCAACCATGTTCGAATTTCCATGTCGAGTCCAGGTTGCTACGAGCGTTCCATGGCAAGAATAGTTTCCAGTTTCGGTCTGTTTTTACCGGATTATACTTATATCGTAGTCGTAAGCTCCAAACTTCTAAATCGCCACTCGAAAGCCAAGCGCAGGGCACCAGCTTATTCACGAGCGCTGATCTAATTCGCAAGCGATCATGTCAACAAGCCTTCCATCGAGTACTACAGAAGTGAACCCTACGCATTATATATACTCTGTGTAGCCTATATACAACACAAATGAACCCTACGCATTATACCCCACGATTAGCAACAGCCTTTTTCATGCGCAGGATGTTCACGCTGTTACAAAATGCTTCGAGGCTTTCCTGTGTACACAGCGGACCAAAAAGGCGTCTTCCTTTGCCAGGTTCTTCTGAAAAGGCTTACCGCCTCTGCATGGTCACATGGCTGAGGCTCAGATATAATAATGTGGGTATTCTGAACGGGCTATTATTTGTACACCGGCGGCCCATATTACACACACACACTGACACACACGCCTATAGGTTAACACGACGAATTTACGTAAGCACTGCTCGTAAAGCCTATTGTTATTCAGAACCTTTTGTAAAGGTTACAGCCAATGATTTTGCTGGTCTATTTTTATGCAGATATAATTATATATACACTCATAGTGCAACACTACCTTACAGAAGAAAAGATTATATATATACATGGGTAATTACAGGTGGGTATACGCTATTATAATTTCTTTCCTGAAGTTTACTTAACCGCTTTTGCCTTGTATGCCATTGAGCTCTTGCCTACAGATGTTAATGTATGCATGCATTTATGAAAATATAGATGTATAAGTATATATATATATATATATATATATATATATATATATATATATATATATATATATATATATATATATATATATATATATATATATATATATATATATATATATATATAGGAAAAGTGCGACAACATATTTTATTATCGTCCTCAAACTGCATTTCTGTATTTGTGCCAAGTGGAGCAACCACCACAGGGGTCGACGGTTGGACGAAATGGATACCATCTCCAGTCTTAGTAGTTGCAATATCCTTCAAACGGAATAGCTTCGACGACCATAACACAGCGAAATAATTATATATTACATACATAATATGTGGAGCGCGGTGGTGTAGGGGTATATGTTCGGTGCCTTGCAGCCCTGTTGCGGGTTCGAATCCACTTCAAGCCGCCGCGTAGGGACCCTGCAGTGTCCGCGCTGTTACAGTAGTCGGGAGCGCCTCTGAGTAGAAATCTTGAAGGGGCGCTATAACAAGTGCTCATACATACACATACATACATATACATATCCCTTATCATCATCATCGCCATTATCAGTTCCTGATGCCAGCCATTTGATGATTTGACTGCGATGGGTACGAATAAAAAATCTCCATGTCCTCGGCAATATGCCAAGTCAGGGAGCACTGAACGTAACAACTGTGGCGTCAACGTATACATGAAATCAAATACGTTGCCTACGCATAACCTGCGGTTAAGGAAGTTATACATCACAGCATTCCACACCTCGTTACTCTACAGTCTACACCAACGTATACACTATATATATATATATATATATATATATATATATATATATATATATATATATATATTGAATAATTTGAATTTCGATAGATATCGATACGTACGAACAAGTTCTGTTTCGATCGCTTTTCTCTCTTCCGAATTCGTCGTCATGGAAACCATCGAACGCAAGAACTTCAAGATGGCCGACTGGTAGACGACGGTTGCATCGGTGGCTGCTAATTCATCGATGACGAGTTCGAACCTGCTGCCCGCTCTATTGGCCACCTGAAGTAATTATGCGTTTGCAAATTTATCATCATTATCACCATCGTCATAATCACTATAGTCATCGTCACCTCATTGTCATCCCCTCCTGTGCTCTGCTCTGTTCTACTCTGCTCTCCTCTTTTCTCGTTTCCTCTCCTCTCCTCATCATTCTCTCCTCTCCTCTGCTCTGCTCTCCTCTGCTCTCCTCTGCTCTGCACTGCTCTGCTCTCCTCATACTCTACCCTACCCTACCCTACCATACCATACCATACCCTACGCTCCCACCCTACCCTAGTACCCTACCATACTTTCCCTCCCTACCCTACTCTATACTCTACCCTACATTAACCTAGCCTACTCTACTCTACTCTACTCTGCTCTACACTCCTCTCCTCTAATCCTATCATATTCCATACTATTTTATCAACACAAGCATACACACACACTTACGTAGGCCCTACGTGCATATATACATACGTAAGTATGCTTACTCATTCTTGAGCGGACATAGCTTTGGCTCGTAAAGGCATAAATTTCATCGGATAAAACCCGTCGACTAATAATTAAATATGATGGACATAGTTTGGATGAACGGTTTATCTGTGGAATTCCTACGGAGTCTGTTTTGCGTTGTATAAAAATAAAAATATGACAAATGTTTGAGAGATTAAATGCCTGAGCTGCGGAAAAACAGGACGACTGACTCTTTTATCACCTCCCTTGAAAAGCCATCGATTTGTGTGCATACACTGCATAGGCTTTTGTGAACTGACACTTGCACACAAAGGTGAATCCGCAGACAGACAGACATACAGACAGACAGATTAACAGACAATGAGAGAGACAAAGAGAGACAGACTGAGACACAGAGACAGAGAGAGAGTTTAACGTCCAGGATTAAAATTGGAAGCTAGAATGGGCCAAAAGTTCTCATTAATTGAAATGAAATATTATGTAAGAAAATTCAAACGTTGGAAACTAAATACTATAAATAACAATTTGGGAGCTAATAAAAAAACATGCATAAGTATATACATAGTACATACGGTACATAATACTACATATGGTACATACATGCATACATACGTATAAGCACGCACATACAGTCGTGCACACAAATGTCATAAATACAGTTAACATGATATAGTTATGTACAGTAAATAGCAGAAATAATAGTTTCCGCGTGTGTCCATAATAAAAGCTTCGTTTAATTATAATCAGCCAATTACGACCCTTATTATTGGAAGGATGTAATTAATAAACTTAGTCCAAAAGGCCTAGGACTATATACCAGCAGACAAGATTTATTATAGTAAGGTACAATTGTTACATTGCTAACATACATAAACAAGATAGTTAGACAGACAAGCAAGCAAAGAGACAGAAATACAGACAGACACAGACAGACTGAAAGAGACTGCCTCTGTCAATCTATCTGTCTGTCTGTATTTCAGTCTCTTTGCTTGCTGCCTGTCTGTCTGACTATATCTTCTGTTGTCTGTCTGTCTGTCTGTCTGTCTATTTGCCAATCAGTCTATTGTCTGCTTGCCTGTCTGCCTGCCTGCGTATCATTTTGATAGTAACTTAACCAACTATACAGAGCTTTGGATTATGCTGCACACTGATGAATTCTACTAAATGCAGCATACTGTGATGTTTGTGTACTGTGCAGCATACTGTTTTGTGGTGTGTATCACTTGTGAGCTGTTATATTACCCTGACTGTTTCTAGTATGCTCGTGACTTTCCTTGGACCCTCGACGTTTCTCTGTTGGCAGAGTGACGTCAGCTTCTTTATCGTTTTCAACCTGGTCTCCGGATCTTCGCTCACCAGGTCTACCAGATGATAAAACACATGGCACGCTGTAAGTATAGGCATAATAATTGCAATTATGATTACCGGTATATAAATATTATACACTCGGAATAACTGTATTATAATTACATCATTATTTTATGGTCATTGGAATCATCGTAGTCGTCGTCTTCGGTGCGGTCGTCGTTGTAATCGTCATCATCATCAACGTCATCGGCAACATCATCGTCGTCTTCATCATTATCATCATCTTCTTCTTCCTCATCATTCTTATCATCATCGTCGTCGTCGTCGTCGTCGTCGTCGTCGTCGTCGTCGTCGTCGTCGTCGTCGTCGTCGTCGTCGTCATCATCATCATCATCATCATCATCATCATCATCATCATCATCATCATAATTGCTATCATATCCATCATAATGTTTATAAGTTGTCTATATTATCGTGTATGTGTTTGTTTATAATAATTATATTATGCTTTATACGTGTTGCACATGTGTTGTTCATACATGTTGCTTATATGTGTGGTTGCACGCGTTGCACTTGCCTTTGGACAACGTCTCAAGATGCTTGTTGTCACTGGATAGGAAGACTTCTCCTGAATCCCCCAGGTCTTCTCCTCCACCAGCCTCTGTATCTTTCTTGCCTCCATCCATCATCTCAGAATCTCTGGTGTCTCCAACAGTTGTTGAACAAATCTCCATGACAACGGCTGAAGGACATATCTCCATGACAGCAACACATGATCACTACGTTCCTAGACGTCATAATACTTTTCATAGGAGTGGATCTTACTTGCACACCTTCACCAAAGCGAAACGCACGTACGCATCAAACCGTGACGTCGTATCGTCTGACTCGGTATTATATAGCGTCTTTGTTCTTTCTAAGCTGTGCTGCATAAATTGCAAGATGCATGCATAAATATGTAGCGCTTGTTTAGAACGAACCAAAAGAACGATGCTCGATATCACTCACCACACGGCAGCAATATCCAAACTCCGCCACTTCTCGTACCCTGGCAGTGCCAGTCCCAAGCCTGGATGAAGGAGGTAGGCGCTTTCTATAGGACAAGCCACAATCACAGTAATATCCAATTAATATCGTCGTCGTTTAGGTTATAAGATGGCTCAAAGAAATCGCACTGAACGTTCCTACAGTCAGACATTCTGCTTATTCTGTCAAACGGAGAATCGAATATTTACGAGCACTACAAGTCAATCGTAATGCAAACTAGGAATTTCTAAAGCATCCCTTGAATGCTAAGTGCGGGCGCCAGCTTATTCAAGATCGCTGCGTCTAGGCAGAGGGTTTCTCCAGAGATGTAGAATGAAGATCCAAGTCAACTCTTCAAACTGTTCAGGTACCTTTGTTTAGATCAATCGCGTCTAGCATATCGCAATAAGAAGTGGGTATGGTTAGAACCAAACTTCTTCAGAACTCTTTCCCAGTGTTTGAACTATACTCAATCGCACCGAGTATGATGTATCGCAATAAGGTAAACTAAAATTCTTCAAAACTCTTCTTGCACGGTGCATTAGATTAACATCGGTTTCGCCGAAATATCGCATCAGGGTAAATCCAAGTTGATCTGATTATTAGCGACACCTTCCAGGTGAGAAAAAGCATTGAAGCGTTGTTCCTATTGAACAAACTACTAGCGCAGACAAATTGGTCATGTCTAGTAGCAGCAAATACCAATGCAGCTAAAGCGATGCGTGCACAGGAAAGTTTCCCAGGTTACAAGATGTAAGGCACAGATAGCCATATATGTGCTACACAATTTTTGCCATACATGCGATAACATTGCGTCGTATGCAGCGCAGGAAACATTTCGAAATGTTTGAAGTCGAATTTTTGTTAGATCTGTTGGGTAGCTATGTTTAGCGCGGCTAGCGCCTTCGTGAGTGTCTTGTAAGGCGCTATATAAATGGCCATATACATACATACGATTCACAGTTTCCATTGGCAATTATTTTTTGTTCTACGCGTATGCGAGAGCCTGCCATTAGAGAGTTTTATAGTTATCTGCATGAGCATTAGTTACCTATAGAGGGGAAAGTTTCGTTCGTATTGAACTCTGCCAGGTGTTTAGGGTCTAGTTAATTACTTATAAGCGAAAGTTTCTCATACTAACTCTGCCACTGCTATTATGAAGTGTCTAGGAATGAAATACAACTGGAGAAGTGTCTAGAGTTCGGCAAGAATGAGGTCTGCGAAAAAGTTTGCATGCGTGCCGTTGTGACCACATTAAAAGTTTTAAAGACCGTCATAGCATAAGAAGAGATGGCACATGTTCCATTGAGGCAGTATCTCAGGGTCACGCCCATACACATAACCACATACTTACACAAACACTCCAGCATACACGTACAGTAACACACAGACACATTCACACATAAGCACGCATAGATAGACGCATACGGTCGTGATTTCGTGGCCCCGCCCTGGCGTGGTTTCTGTGGCCCCGAACTTGGACTGGACTGTGGGAATGAATTGGGTCAGTGGATGTATACAGCGATAGGTGCCAGTCGTTAGGGCATGATCGGTAAACTCCGTTCGGCTAAGACGGGTTCATTGATGTGAATAGAGATGTTCCTCATGAGATCAATACACAATTGGACAATAGACGAAATATGCTCATTGAATCCAGTCGTATACTTATACAACACAGAGTCACACACGCACAGTACACACACCTATGTACATGCACATACATTATACATGTACATACACATGCACATGCATACACACACATTATATATATATATATATTTATGTGCAAACGGTTATAAATACATATATACAAACTGGGGGTTGAAATGGGGTGGTAAGCGTCTCTAAAAGCCTCTGCCACCCAAATGCCCACCACGCCACCTT
>JACEVL010000692.1:40000-42500 GCA_020284085.1 Aporrectodea caliginosa
TCTCTCTCTCTGTCTGTGTGTCTCTGTGTGTGTGTCTCTCTGTGTCTCTGTGTCTCTGTCTCTGTCTGTCTCTGTCTGTCTCCGTCTCCGTCTTTCTTTCTGTCTCTCTCTACCTGTGTGCCATTTATAAAAAATACCACACAGATGCAAGTTGTCACAAGTGTCTATGACGTTCGCCAAACTGCATAATATTATACATCCCTAACGGGCAAGTGCATCGTCAAGGTCTTGTATAGACAGAACTTGACTAATAGTTCTAACAAGTTGCGACCTGTCAGCTTGGTGTTGTGAATAAACGAAATTGATTGATTGATTGATTGATTGAGTTATATTTATTCATGTAGTTACTTACTTACTTATTTATTTACTTATTTAATTAATTAATTAATTTATTTATCTGTTTATTTATTTATTTATTTTCCTTTATTTATTTATTTATGTTGGTTATTGATTTACTTATTTACTTATTTTACTTATTTATTTACTTATTTACCTACTTATTTAATTTAATTACTTACTTACTTATTTGCTTATATCTATATTTTTATTTACTTATTAATGATATATATTGTTTCTATGTGTTGATTTATTTTTACTTATTTATTAGTATTGGTTAAACAGGTTGGGGTCATCAACTGCAATGGTCGCAGGGTCACCCATGATTCTTCTGCTTACCAGTCAACCGAGGTCAAGTTAACTGAGGCGCATCAGTTGGACATTATGACGTCATCGACTGATCTATTAGGCCTACTATCGATGTCATTCAACCGTTTATGCATTTCATAGCAGTTGGCTTTTATTATACAGGGTGGGCCATAAAAAAGGAACCCCTACGCATTTTGGCTAATATTTCGGACAAAAGTAAGAATTTTAAAATCAAATTTCACAGGCTGAAAGGTAATTCATATCTACGTATAGCGGCCAAATTTCACCAAAACATTTCAAACAGAACAATAGTTATATCACTTTTAGTGAGTCCACCCACTGTTTTTTGATGGTTCAAAAACGTAACGCAGCAAAAAGCAACAAAAAACGATTTTACTAAGTCACTTCTCAAATAACTGTTTTCAAACAAACTTGCCAGTTAGGCAGTTACATATTATTATTATTTAGAAAAGAAACGGGGTACCAGCGTAACTGCACGTCACTGTGACGTCACTTAACAAGAAGACTAGGACAAAAAATAAAATCAATAACGAATTTCTCAGCTTAATAAGTTTTTTATTGAAACAATGATATTGAAATTTCTAAAATATCAAGATGGGCAAGGTGTCAGTGACAGACAAAATGCGTATGCAGACACTTCATGAGCAAGGCCTTTGAGCAAAAGCTCCAATCGCCGCTTGCCCTGATAAACAGTGGAAGCTGAGTAGGCCTACCGTTAAAAATATGCCTCCGCATTCATGAAAGGGATCGGCTCTGGAACGTCGTAAAGGCCGGAAGGCCGAAATCTTCCGCACTCCAACAAATGGATAATCACGTAAGGGGTGCTATGCTGGAGAAATACGACCAAAGCCAAAAGCGATAAGAGAATTGAAGGTCGCATTGAAGTTGATGTTGGAAGATTTACCTCTGGAACCCATCAACAAAGACATCAAAACTTTACAAAAAGACTCGGAACATGTATGGGCACTGGTGGTGGACACATTGAACTCAAGTTGTGAAACAATAATCAGGCTTGTTTGAAAACAATTATTTGAGAAGTGACTTAGTAAAATCGTCTTTTGTTGCTTTTTGTTGCGTTACGTTTTTGAACCATCAAAAAACAGTGGGTGGACTCACTAAAAGTGATATAACTTTTGTTCTGTTTGAAACGTTTCGGTGAAATTTGGTCATTATACGTAGATATGAATTACCTTTAAGCATGTAAAACATGATTTAAAAATTCTCACTTTTGGCCGAAATATTAGCAAAAATGCGTAGGGGGTTCCTTTTTTTTTGCCCACCCTGTAGATCTACACAGTTAATTAGGCATAAAGACAGACGGACAGACAAAGAAACAGACGGACAGACATACAGACGGACAGACGGACGGACAGATGGACAGATAGACGGACGGACGGACAGACAGACGAACAGACATACAGACGGAAAGATAGACGGACAGACGGACAGACAGACAGACAGACGGACAGATAGATAGACGGACAGACGGACAGACAAACAGACAGACAGACGGACGGACAGATAGACGGACAGACAGACAAACAGACAGACAGACGGACGGACAGATAGACGGACAGACGGACAGACAGACAGACAGACGGACGGACAGATAGACGGACAGACGGACAGACGGACAGACAAACAGAAGGACAGACAGACAGACGGACAGACAGACGGATAGACAGACGGATTGTCGGAGAAATAGACGGACGGACAGACAGGGGGAGGGGTTGATTGAACTTGAGTGTGATAAATACTTGGATGGGTGATAGAAATTTTGGAATGCCCTGATATTTGGGCCAAGTTCAACCCCTCATACCTTCACGGTCGTGTG
>JACEVL010000692.1:47500-97500 GCA_020284085.1 Aporrectodea caliginosa
GAAGGGATGAGGGCGGGACCCCGACTAAAATCTTACTACGGATTGAGGGAGGGGAGGTCAAACTGGTCAATGCGATGCTATCGAGTATTTTTGTAGCGCTATTTTTTTGGAAATACAACGAAACAAACGGTTGGAACATAATAGTTATAGAGTTTTTGTAACATACTATAGATAAGCGTTTCCCGGCAAGAGTCGTGCTACTTCACACGCAATGACGATTCTTACCTGGCGCGATGAAATTTGCCCGTTCCGTTTCAGCCTAGGTCATTGAACGCAGTGCTTATTCGCAGCCGATAAATCTAAGTTGAAATTCCTGCCTGCGTCACAGCAATAATTATTGTTGTGTTGAAGGCGAGAGATCGCATCACCGTCAAGGCTGACGCCAGGTGGCCTCGCTTGAGGTTGTATGACGTCACAGTGAAGTCGAATTTCAAGGCCCCGCTGGTTCGAAGAAGTTACAAGCAAACTAGAACCGACCCATCCCACAAAGTGCATTAAAAATATAAAATAAAATAGCCCCTCCCCTTCTGTCAAGGTTGAGAGGGCGGATGACGTAGTGACGCTAGGAGAGGTGATCGTGAGAGGGGGTCAATGTCTGCTGGCCTGCAAAGCGCCACCTAGCGTGACTTGCACCCTATAAAACTGAGCGTCGCGACGCAGCGTCAAAAGATCGTCTGCTAAGAGAGCGCCATTTTGAACATTTAAGATCGTCTGCTTCGAGTGGGAGAAGAAGAAGAGAGAGATGATTTCGACGCTGGGGGTGTTGGTGATTCTGGCGGTGACGCTGGTGGTCTTCTGTTGGACTCGGCGCTGTCAGAAGAGATTGGACATGCCGTGTCCCGTTGGCGTCCCAATCCTGGAAAACCTGCTCCAGGTCGATCCGGAGAAACCTCACTTCACCTTCACGGACTGGAGCCGGACCCTCGGCGAGATCTTCTGCGTCCGTCTGTGCGGCCGGAACCTCGTCGTCGTCAACAGCTTCGAGGCGGTCCACGAGGTCCTCGCCGAGAAAGGTCACGACCTTGCCGGTCGACCGCGCAACTACCGGGCGCGTCTGTTCACCAACAACTTCCGCAACATCGGGTTCTGCAATCCATGCCCCGAGTGGAGGATGGTGCGAAGAGCGGTGCACAGGAATCTCAAGGTGTTCGGAAACGGGTTTCAGCAGCTGGAGAGCATCACAACCAGCGTCGTCCGTGAGATGGCCGCTGAGGTCGCGACCCTGGGTCAAGAAGGTTCACGTGCCATCGACGTACGACCTCTTCTGTACAGTGCAACGATGAACATCATGTGCGTCTTTCTCGTCGGAAAGAGATATCGAAAAACGGACGAGGAGTTCCTGCTCTTCCAGGTATGACGGCTTTTTCGTTAATACCACGACTAGATTAGATTAGATTGGATTGGGTTGGGTTGGGTTGGGTTGGGTTGGGTTGGGTTGGGTTGGATTGGATTGGATTGATTGGATTGGATTGGATTGGATTGGATTGGATTGGATTGGATTGGATTGGATTGGATTGGATTGGATTGGATTGGATTGGATTAGATTGGATTGGATTGGATTGGATTGGATTGGATTGGATTGGATTGGATTGGATTGGATTGGATTGGATTGGATTGGATTGGATTGGATTGGATTGGATTGGATTGGATTGGATTGGATTGGATTGGATTGGATTGGATTGGATTGGATTGGATTGGATTGGATTGATTGGATTGGATTGGATTGGATTGGATTGGATTGGATTAGATTAGATTAGATTAGATTAGATTAGATTGCATTGGATTAGTTTTGCACTGGATTAGAATGGATTGGAACAGTGCTTTTTTCCTATAGAAAAAAAGGTCCCGGAACACAACAAATTAAGAATAATTTGAAGTGCATATTTTATGCTAATATTTCTATGTAAAATATTATCAATATCGATAAACTGAAAGCATTGAAATTGAATTAAATTATCTAAATAATTTTTAATAATTTTTTATAAAAATTGTTATTAACTAAATTATTTTTAATAGCTGAAAAAAAGTCCTGGAACGCCGTTCCAGATCCCTCCGTCTGAAAAAGCACTGGATTGGAATATTTATGATGATAAAGTATCGGATTGTTACCTGGCTTCTTCAATCGATCAATACCTTTCTATAAATATTAGTTTGAAGCGATGATTTTTGATGCCCTGTGCTTTACGATAAGGAGGTTATGGAAGTCATTGTTTATTATTATTATTATTATTATTATTATTATTATTATTATTATTATTATTATTATTATTATTATTACTACTACTACTACTACTACTACTACTACTACTACTACTACTACTACTACTACTACTACTACTACTACTACTACTACTACTACTACTACTACTACTACTATTACTATTACTATTACTATTACTATTACTATTACTATTACGCATTCATTAAGCACCACTATCTAATAATCAAGTTATCGATCTAGCCTACTACAGCTACAATATATGTACAGTCAGGATTACGTGGATTCAAATGGTAACATGTGTGTCCAAATAAACCGAGTTGCACAAATACAATGTAAGCTTAATATTGTACAAATGGTAGTAGCACCAAAGGTTAATTTCTCAATTACAAGTAATTATATATGTGTTTAAGTCCAATATAAAGTGACGATCATTTCTTCAGATTACATTAATTTAGATATGATTATATTAGATAAGAATGCAGTTGGTCAGTTACAACAGTCCAAGCGATGTTCGTCTGTTTGCAGGAGATGGAACGGCTGGGAGTGACGTTGATAGCGAGCGCGGGAAAGGGGGCGGAGCTTGACGCGTTTCCATGGTTACGCTGGTTTGGAAACGAGACATACGAACGACTCGTCAAGTTCTCGAAGCTGCGAGACGATCTCTACGAGAGACTGAAACAGAGGACTTTGGAGGAGATGGGTACGTGGCCACCAGGGAGAGGAGGAGGAGGAGGAGGAGGAGTGGGAGAAGAGGTAGGAGGAAGAGTAGGAATGAGAGATGGAAAGGCTGGAGGTGTAGGAGAAACACAGGAGGGAGTAGGAAGAGGACAGGGATTAGAAGGAAGAGGAGAAGTAGGAGGCGGAAGAGGAGAGATAATTAGAGAAGGAGAAAAAGAGAGAATTGGAGGAGGAAGAAGAAGAGGAGGATTAGGAGGAGGAAAAGGAGCAGAGGAATCACGGATTGAGGGAGAAGGACTAACGGAAATGGGAAAAGGAGGAACCGAACGAGTAGAAGGAAGAGGAAGTGGAGAGGGTGAGGAGAAGAATGGAGCCATCATACGGACTCTTCTGAACATGGTGGACAAGTTGGGCGGCAGAGATGGATTCGACGAGGAGTTCATAAAGGGCACATTTGCCGACCTGATCCTTGGCGGTACAGCATCGACGACGAACCTCATCTATTCCTATCTGAACATCATGCTCCACCACCGCTCAGCCTACGACCGGGTGAAGGCCGAGATCTCAGACTGTCTCCGGGACCTCGACCTTGACCTCATCGCCCACCGTCCCTGCCTCTCCGACAAGGCCACGATGCCCTACACTCAGGCCAGCGTACTCGAACTTCTGCGGTACGTATCGATCGCTCCGTTCACCGTACCACACCACGCTCTAGTCAACACAACGATCGCAGGGTACAAGATACCGCAGGGCACGGAGGTACTGTGTAACCTCTGGGCCGTACTTCACGACGAGGGGTTCTGGGGGGACCCTTGGCGGTTCAGGCCGGAGCGTTTCCTCACGAAGGACGGGGCCAGCCTCGTGGCCCCAGATCACCCCAATCGTCGGCGCTTGATCGCCTTCGGGGCTGGGCCGAGACACTGCATTGGGGAGGTCTTCGCCCTCAGTCGTCTGTTCCTCATCGTTACGTCGCTTCTGCGAGACTTTGACCTTTACCCTGACCCAGAAGCGGATCCTGTCTCGTGCGATCCGAGAACGTATTCGCTCGGTATGGCTCTCTATCCAGCCGACTACAAAATTAGACTCGCCCCAACCCATTTCTATGCCATGCAGACGACCTCTAACCTTCCCCATCACTCTCATCTGCACGGCCCAGGATAAGACCCACCAGGATCACAGTTGACGCTTGGTCGCCTATTCTTACTCCGTCCGATGCGATTTTTTAGTTTTTGTTAAACTCATTAGCACTCAGAACGACATTAAGGCATTTTCTACCGAATACGGCGCGCAGATTTATGTTGCGCCATCATTCAGATATGGCTAGCCTTATCAGGTACAGACTAAACTAACTTTTGGTTAATTTATGTACAAACTGAACTCTTAGATGCGGAACTCTGTGATATATGACGTCTTTCATGTTTAGTTTGTTATCTTCAGGTATAGCCTACTAGTGATTTATTCATAGACGCTACGATCTCGAATAATAAATACATTCACTCTCAGCTGTTTTCTTTAAACTGTCTGATGAATGAAGATGGCGATGACGACGCTAATGCTGATCATGACAACAGCTTCAGCTTCGTGAACAGAAGTCGTGGCTTCTATAAGGACCGCCATGGTATCCAGAGAGAAAGTCTCGGCTTCTAAAAGGAAAACCGCGGCTTCCAGAAGAAAAGTCTACTAAAGCCGGAGCACGGCTTTCCTTTTAGAAGCCAAGACTTTCCAATTACAGTTCGTACGTGCATGATCAAGATGGCATCAGATGTCAAGAATCTATAAATTTAGAGGAATGGTACCCTAACTCGTGAAAAGTTGCATATCCGGGGTAAGTCGGTCATTGGCTATAGTGCTAACTATATACGTCACCTACCTCACCAAGTCTACGTCGCTCGTGAATAAGCTGGTGCCCTGCGCTTAGCTTTAAAGTGTCGCTTTAGAATTTGGAGTTTACTATTACGATAGGAGCATTTACTCTGGATCACGTGACAATGTTTACGTAAGTCAAAACAAATTTTAAAATGCCGTCAACATATTTCACAGTTGATTTAGATATGTAAAAAAGGAATACAGCATTAGTAGGCCTAATCGTCAAAATATTAATGTTTTTATTCATTTGTTTACAATATTGCTTCCAGCAACAGCCGAATGAGCCGATGTTTTGACTTACACAAACGTTGGCGGGCAGATATCACAAAGATATCACGTGACTTGTGAATGCTCCTATTACGATTACCTTGAGTTATAAGACCAATCATTTTGAAGACAAAAGGTAGGCTAATAAGAAACGACAAGGAGGAATTAAGTGAGACAGATAAGCAAAGATTTAATCTCATTTGTCCAACGTAATCTGGAGCTATTAATGGCGCTGCTATCAATACACCATCAATGCTTCAATCGACGGTTACTTAAAATAGAAAATCGGTCAATGTCCTTAACGCATTGGACAGTTAGGTTAAGATCTTTCATAATCTGGTGACATCATAAAGACAGTGACAGTCTGTAATGACACGCGCTCAGAATCTGGCTATATTTAAAATGTAGGCCTATTGTATTGTATTTGACCATTTATAAAGCGCTTCTCATGGCATAAGCCTTTCAGAAGCGCTCCCAGTGCGAGGTACTCCGACAGAAAATGAAGGTTTTAAGGTGAGAGAAAGAGGTAGAGATGCTACCAGAGAAGATTGTAGAGCGTAGAGAAAGAGGAAGTCCATTCCATAGAGAGGGACCTATGGACACAAAGGATCTGGACTGAGCCATTGTGGTCCTAACACGGGGAACAGAAAAAGGTCAAGCCGGTCAGAGGATCTGAGAGGTCGCTTTGACGTGGCAGAGAGGGGGCGGAGTATGCGGTGCATATAAGCGACTGAGCTGTAGTCACACGACGTCTACTGAGAGCTTAGGATTATGAATACCATTGTATTGTATTGTATTGTATTTGAATACTTGTTATAGCGCCCCTACCAGATTGCCTATTCAGAGGCGCTCCCGACTACTGGGCGGACGCTGAATCGCAGTTTCACGCCGAAGCGCATGAGCAATTGCGAGTGAAGGACTTGCCCAGGGTCCCTACCATTATTCTGTCCCTGTTACCTTCAAGGCTTCAACTCCCCGCAGGGCAGAAATTTGTGTTGTGAGTTCTGCTCAGCCTGCGACCCTAGTTAACTCAGCTATAATGAGTACGTTGACAGTACACTGTCGGTGGGAAGATGAGATGGCGAGGGTGGAGCGAGGACTGGCCACCCGCCCACATATTCCTATAGGGCCTCCTAGGCTAAGAAAATGAAGTCGCTAACACTTCAAATCCATGGCTGCCTCAGTCTAGCTTAAGGGACTGCTCTACTTAAATACTTTTTATTATTCTTCATGTTGCATTAAGTACAGTCTTCGAAGCTTCTGTAGGATATGCAGAGGTCAGCGCACGTTTAAACGCGGGTGACTCTTATTATAGCGTCGGTTAAAAGCGTTTTAGAGGTGTTTAACAAAATCATATCCAGTAATTAGCGAAATCTGTTTCTGTCAAAACCGTTAAAGTCGACCTTACCTACATAACTGTAAAAACAACAGTTACAAATTTTCGAAGAGACAGGTTTATCCGTAGACTATACCCAGCAGTTTCAAGTGTTAAACGCCATCTTATCGTTATCGTTATCGTAAACACCAAATTTCTAAAGCGCTACTCTAAAGCTAGGCGTAGCGTACCAGCTTATTCACGAGCGCTGCGTCGTGTCAGAAAGGTTGTCCAAAGATGGTCACAGGGTTGTCCAAAGATGGTCACAGGGTTGTCCAAAGATGATCACAGGGTTGTCCAAAGATGATCACAGGGTTGTCCAGAGATGATCAAGAAAATGTCGTGGCAGTGACGATGTTATTATACGCTGAGAATCTGACTACACCGTGACATCTTCTGACGTGTTACCCAATCATTAACGTGATCGCCTCGTAATTGAACAATTGAGTCCGAGCCTGCTAAGAGATCTTGGGCAACTTGTTCACGCACAATAAAATTGCCTCTGTCACATAGGCCTAGTGTAGAAATGTTACCGGCATTGGGGGGTTCAAAGGTCTTGTAGGCCTACGCTAACAGCAGGCTGTCGGTGGGAAGATGAGATGGCGAGGGATGGGGCGAGGACTGGCCACCCGCCCACATATTCCTATATAGGGCCTCCTATAGGCTAGGGAAATAAAGTCGCCAACACTTCAAATACATGGCTGCCTCTCAGTCTAGCTTAAGGAACTGATCTACTTAAATACTTTTTCTTCTTCATGTTGCATTAATTACCGTCTTTTAAGCTTCTACAGAACTCAACAACCTAAGCCGAAGTTAGCGCGTTTAAACGCAGTTGACTTATTATATATTCCGTTAAAAGCGTTTTAGAGGTGTTTAACAAAATCATATCATTATCCAATAAACAGCGATATCTTGTTCTGTCGAGGCCGTTATCGTCGACCTTGCCTAATTGTAGGTTTATAGTGGCTCAGAAGACTTGCATCTGTGTCAGAGCCACTCTCTCAAGTCTTATCCAATGCATCTTGACCTAGTATCCAATTTTAGTGAGCCTCTTCTTGAATTCCATCACCGAGTCCGCAGCAACAATTTCCTCGTCCAACTTGTTCCAACTATTAACTACTCTTGTACTGAAGAATCTTTTCATTATTGTCCCAGCTGATTTTTTAATAATCTTGTATCTGTGCCCTCGAGTTCTTTTGTTAACTGAGAATTCAAATAGCCTCTGTGCTGGTATTTTGTCTCTTCCTGTCACTATCTTGAATGTCTCTATTAAATCTCCCCTATCTCTCCTTTTCTCCAATGTTGTGAGGTTGCATCTCCTCAGTCTTTCTTCATATGTCAGATTGCCGAATCCCTTTATCATCTTCGTTGCTCTCCTTTGTATTTTCTCTAGTTTTTCCATGTCCTGCCTCAGGTATGGACACCACACCTGCACACAATACTCCAAATTAGGCCTGACTCCAAATTAGTCAAAGGGATTTTCCAAAGGGTAGTAAAAAGGAGGTCCGAGTCCGGTTTCCAGAGGGTCCAGGCCTCCAGGGGTATAGTCAGTGTCGGGTTTGGCCGATAATACTTTTGTAGGGGAAGCGAACGTTGGTCAAACATTTCCAAGGGATGCGGGGCATAGAAAATATTGGGAACCCCGCCATAGGAAAACAGGATGACTGATAATATTGACAGCGACAATGCAATAACCTGAGCCGAGCGCTATTGTGGGGCGTGGTGGTGTAGGGGTATGTTCGGTGCCTTGTAGTCGGAGGGTTGCGGGTTCGAATCCACCTCAAGCCGCAGCGTAGGGACCCTGGGCAAGTCCTTCACTCGCAATAATGCTCATGCACTTCGGCGTGAAACTTCGATTCAGTGTCCGTGCTGTAGTCGATAGCGCCTCCGAGTAGAAATCTTGAAGGGGCGCTTTACCAAGTACTCATATTTATATTCATTTAATAAAGAAAATACTTACTTACTTACTTATATATACATATTGTAGGAACACGATCCAAACACGTCCACTCGTTTATTCACCTTCACCCAAACTCCTACTGAAGCAACACTGTGCTCGTGCAACTTTTTGAAAATCAACAAAATAACCTACAGAATACAACGGCTGCACATTACGACTTTAAACAAACGTTCAAAAAGATGGCTGAAGCTTCAAACTCTTGACTGTTATTAATAATAATCTGAAGAATCGTGAAGTCGTAGTAAACTAAATCATCAGTAAATGTTCAGTATTTCAAATTTTACACAACACTACACATTGCGGAATATTCCAGTATTTGATGGCATTACAACATCTTGAAACATAGTGTCTGATACTTAAAGCAGTACTGTAACATACTGTGAAGATTTGTTCATTGTCTCCAAACATCAGAAAATCTTTATAACATGCTTCATCAGAAGGGGGTTAGTCTGCCATGACTCAAACTCTCGTTTTTTCCTAAATAGTTTTTTAATTTATACCACATCTTGTAGCCTACTACAGATACGATCTCGCTCTCTTCAACCATATACAGATTACATACAGCTCAGAACAGTGTTCTCTCTGAGCAGCAGGGATGTTTTGGGGCTTCACGCACCACTAAAAATAGTCTAACAGAACAGTTCATCTAAATAATTTCTGTACACCAAGTTCAGTAACTGTGTGTTGAATTTTGGGCCTAAGGGAAAGAGCCTATTAAAGAGTTTAACCCATGTAAGTCCTAAATTGGCCTTAAACACTAAACACAATGATCATTGTTGTGCACAAAAAGCTTTGAACCACGTTTAAACCTAATAAAATTCCTAGAACCGCAAGTCATAGTCTGTCCAGCTGAACACAAATAAATGCATATTTCTCTCACTCATTTACTAAACATGTTGTGCAACAAATCCAAGCACAAGAAATCACTGCAATCATGAATATGTTCCTTAATCGATTGGTCTTAATTCCGTGCAAAATCTCTTAAACCTCACATTACAATCGATAAAAGATCAAACTTGACCTGAGACATATTACCTCCAGATACAAAAAATGCATTCACCGTGCAGCCAAAACACCAGCACAACCACAAGAAGAAGGAACCAAAAATAGACTTAAGGGAGGACAGTAAAATGGTGTCTGCCGACCAGAGTATAAAGCTCAAGATGAGTCAATGTTGCTGCCACTATTTCTGCACAACTTCCATCACCCAAAAAGTAGTCAAGGGAACTTGGCTTTAGGCTTATACCTCGGACGCAAATCATTCGTCTCAAATTTACCAACATTTCAGAACGTCTCAAATTTGAATTCTAACTACCATCTACACTGCTCTAATCCTTGCCTCAAAATACACCACCCTAAATGAACAATACCTTACTGAACTACAAATCCATTTACACCGGCCATTCGTACCATTGGAGGTTCTTCTTATGTGGCACGAATACCCAGACACCAACTAGCCCACATCCAACTATGCTCAAAATTAATTCAAAGAAATTTCTAATGTACTCTAATTCTACAGCATCAACAAGCTACTTCTAGGATGCTATAAACTGTCGACTATCATCGCAATCTATGTACAGTGTATGGATATTTGGATCGAGACCATCAATAATAATAAGAGTGACAATTTATATGGCGCCGTAACACAGCCATGCCGTTACAAGGGCGCCTAAACAGAATAGAACTTATGTCCAACTTGAATATGAGCCAAATAATTATAAATAGTTGTTTTAGATTATAAGCAACACATTAACCAGGAACAAATAAAGGATAAATCTTAAGTCATTCTAAACTTTGAGCACTAGATCAAGTTTAATGCCCTGATTTCTCAAGAACAAAACCAATGAAAACATTTTCAAATCACCTCTTTTTTATTCCTGTTAACATATTCAGTAAGCTGAAAAACTGTATGTGAAACTGTAAGTTAATATGCTATATACTACACTGAGTGCCACCACAATTCAACACTCGAATATTAATGAACTAAATTAATTTGACATGGCTGAATGTGCAGAACACACAGGTTACCGATATCAATTCAATTCAAGAACCCCTTATAACATGAACCTTAATCAAATGCAACCATTGAGATATCACACCCACATTTTAATTAAACTTATTACACTCATTATAACGTGGTACTTGATCTGGCTCTACCACACCTGGAAAATAGAAAAACCACTTTAACATGAAGTAATGCTGTTATTGTCACACTAACCTCAAAGCTATCGTGATCACACACACACACATGAAACACCCTAGAAATAAATGAAATGTCTTTTATTTTTAGCAGATCCTCCATAATTTGCTCGATTTCAACCACAGCTCCCAATCCATCTCGCTCGACTTTGTGCTCATCGCAAACCCGCAAAATGCAATACAACACAACACACATCTAGAAAATATCAACATCGTTTGAACTGCTACGTTTTTATTGTTATCACTAATTTACCGAAGGTGGAAAAAATCGCTCGAGACTGAAACGTTAGGATTCGAAATGATAATACTTTTATTAGATCCTATTTTGACATCACACTTAAAAGGTGAAAAATTAACCAGAAAATTATTGTTTAGCATCACGCAGAAAAGAAGCAAAAACGTTTTATGACAACCTCGGGACTATCTAGATTACATCAATTCAAACGGCAATTTTACCGAATAACAACAAACAAAATGACCCAGTGAAAATCAAACGAAGGACTGTTGGTCGCAAACTAGAAAATTAACCGACTAAAATGAGTCTGTTTCGGGCACAAAGACGAAAGTGCAAGATGGAGAGAGGAATGAATGATACAAAGCGAATATGAAGACGACCGCATGGAAATGTAAGAACTCCGGCCGGAACACGTCAAACGAATCAGGCGGCAGGTGAAACCGAATGTGAAATGATCGTGATCCGTCACAACGATCGGGATCGAAGGAACGTGGGGTGAAACGGACGATTAGAAAACGGTTATGATCGCATCTCGATCACTGCCAACGCCAATCCACTTAACTGAAATAAACAAAAATCATTTATACATCACAAGCATTGCCATCATCATATAATGTACATATTTATAATGCAACTATACATGTACATAAATGCCGTCCTTTCACAGGAGCAATAAAAATGTCTAGAATTTATATAGCACCTTTTATATATCATTAAGTAAATTAAGGCATTAATAGTTGAAAATCATCAATTAGACAGAGGATAACCTCTCTACAAGAATAAATTAATTATCACAATACAAACAAGTTAATAGTATTTCCATTCACCAGGTGGTTACAAGATGCCAGAAATTCTATTTATACTGTATTAATGAATCAAGAGTCATCATCATATTCACTAGGTGGCGGTAAATAAAAGCAATGCCAGTTATAATGCATTGATATACATCAATATACATCAAGATCATCACCAACAGCAACTTTTCCCAGCCCATACTCGAAAACACCCTCTAAAATATTTTCATCCCACTCTTGGGATGCAATCCTTTCAATTCAAAATGATCGTAACAACGCATAAGTTGCTCACCCCGGACTTCCATCAGCTCTTCGATCTTTCTGATGTAGTTTCGCGCGTGTAGAGGTAGGTCTTCAAACTTTCGTACGTGCTCCGTGCTTGTCTCCCAACCGGGCATGTCCAAATACTCAACTGCAACATCTTCAAATTCGTGTTGCGAAGCTGAAACAATCATCATTTACCTCTAAGACCAATGTCTATACAATCAAGTATTCACCCGTTAACTATTGACAAGCGCTAATAGATTGATTAGGAAAACATTCATCATAAGGATGTTATATGAATATCAATCAATCAAGTTGTTTTATTGTAACCAAAACATTACAATAATGCCAGAGAATGTAAATTAACAAAATGCATTGGCGACAAAGGGAGGCCCAAAAGGGATGGAAAATAAATTTAGTTTAATGGGTAACGAGTGGAACATAATGATGAACTGTATAGTTAAATCATCTTTGATGTTATTGATATGCTTCAGTTTTTTAACACCAAAGTGTGGTATGCAATTGGTTTCAATAAAGAATATTTCTATCTATCTATCTATTGCAATTAGACAACAATTTTTCGCCAATAAACTCATACAGCTAAACTTTAAACAAACTGACTGAAAGAAATTAATCAAAAATACTTTTCAAGCTTCCAGTAGGTCTAAGATGAGAAAATGAGATAACTTAAACTACAAACTTCAAGAAACTTAAAACAGTATTTAAAAAAGAAACTCAAAACGTACTTGTTTAGATCTCTTAAATAATCACAGGTACAGAGCCTTTGTGAGTTACTTAATATGTGCTATATATTAAGTGTTCTTATACAGACATACAGCAAAACTTGCTTTCTTCCAGAACTGTATTGTATTGTATTTTCGCTTATTGATCAACTCTGGCTGTCATAACGCAGCTAGTTACAAGGTTCTTCATCGATAGTCGGCTTGAGTGAAACGTATTTAGGCTAATAGAGTCATTCTGGGTCAGGTAGATAACCTTGGCTTAATAAGCTACAGAAAACAATTGCAGCACAAACTAAAAACCACATACCTGGGAAATCTTCAATTGGTTTTCCAGTTATCTTTGACTTATACCTGATGCCGATCTTCACAGTTTTACAGCTGTCCAGGATATCCAACTTCGTGAGAGCAATGCTGGAAAATTTGTATTTCAGATATACACACATATTCTTCTGCCTTGTACTTATCTTTAAAAACCGTTCTTCTCAACTGCGACTGTGGTGGGAGCACCTCGGAGTAGGTGTCTTGAAATGGCGCTATATCAAGTTCATACTGCCTGACCGATTGACTGATAAATATATGTTCCGATTTAATTAAGGGTTTCAGAAGTGCACACATGACGACCATACGACAGAACGTCCATGGTGCGTATCTCCTTCAAAAGAAATTGGTTAAAACAAATACATTCACGAAAATATCGGGCAATGTGATTACATTTCCTATCCAAACCAGCAACTAATCTGCGAAAGAAAGTATGTACACATCTCAACATATATTTAGCACCTTTAGTAGAATAAGAAGAGCAGTCCCTTATGCTAGCCCTGAGGCAGTCATGGGTATAAACTGTTAGCGACTTCATTTTCTTAGCCTCGGCATATGAGGGCGGGTGGTCACTCCTCTCTCTCACTGTCTCATCTTCCCACCGACAGCGTAGTCAGTGTACTCATTATTGCCAAGTTGATGGAGCAGATATCTCGAACCAAATTTCTGTCCTGGTGGGGATTTGAACCCCAGACCTCCCGAATCATGACAGTCTGGCACCCTAACCACTACACCACAGAGAACCTTTAAGAAACCTCTAAATGACACTGCAACACGGCCATCTTACAAATCCAAGATCGAAATTTCTCTTACGCAGTAAAGCCGTTGATTTTGTTGGCGTATTTAAGCATGACCATGTCCAACCAGCCACAGCGACGAGCCCTACCGGTCGTCACGCCGAACTCGTGACCCCTCTTGCGTATTTCCTCATCCAGTTCCTGTTTGGGAGTAAACACGAAAAACAAAGTCACAGTCATGTCTGTTAAATCTCAGCTGGTGATTGTGTGAGTTCATTGATGCACATTTCATTGATTGATGAATTGATTGACTTATCCAATGGAGAGTGCAGGTATAAGTATTCCCACATTTCATTGATTGATGAATTAATTAACTTCTCTAATGAACTGTGGAGGTATAAGTATGCATGTTAATGTATGTATAAAAGTAATGTATGTATAAAAGTAGGTAACCTCCCATATATCATGTGGAACCTCGATAAGGTGCTCATTTCCTTTTAGGGAGAGGGTTTAGGGCAAATAGTAACACTATGGCACGAAGAGCAGAAGATCAGAATGGACACAGGAATGCTTCCCGCTACCCTCCCAAAGGTCGACTCAGCCTTTCATTCGCCAGATGGCGTTGTTAAAATGAGCACAGGACGTGATGGGCATCCTGCATGGTGCCATACAGTTAGCAATTTCGACTCCTGTAATAACTTGTGATCATCCGATCATATGAACTGCGTTCACGTCAGTTTGAACGCAATAAATGAAGATGATTATTATTACTATTGACCATGTCCAACCAGCCACAGCGGCAGCTAAGCCAACAGAGTCCACGCATTGCAGGATTTATCATCTACCTCCCAGCTTACTCGGATACCAAATTATATTGCTTGGTGGCTGATGCAGTTTGTGCAAACAACTTGTTAAAGCTTCACATGGATTCGAACCCAAATCATCCCTAACTAAGCGTTTAACTAACAGACCACCATGTCACACACGTGTATATATAGCGCAGGTTTAACATACACCACTAATTCACAGCCCTGCCAAGAAGTTACGTTCAAAAGCAAATCAGCTCAGACTAACAGCTTCCATCTGCGTCGGGAAGCACCCCTCTCCGACTCGAGTCGTGTACGCCTTTGAAACGCCAAAGATATCCCCGATACTGCGCGGGGGAATTCCCAGCCCAGTGAAAACGCCACCAATGGAACAGTTGCTTGATGTCACCATTGGATAAGTTCCTGCAACAACAAACAAAATCAAAGATAAAATACCACATAGCTAAAAATGTAATTGTAATTGCAAATTTATTTAGTGCCACAACAAGGGAGACTCATTTATCACTTGCTCATGTCAGAACTACCATACAGGATGATTTATAATAACGAAAATTCTGAATTAATGCAGTCAACAGCATTCCGTCTAGAACCTCCTGCTCCACAGCTTTATTCGAAGTTAAATGATAGCATTTGAAGAGAAGAAAATGAATTAAAATTAACTAGGAAAATTGGGACATGGTTTAATCAACACTTGGAGCAAGCAGTTAAAAACCAGCATAAGATAAGGACCACGTCATAACAGAACCTCCTTCTGAAAGGTCTCATGACACGGCTTCACTAAACCAAAGCCGCGTTAACAGAACATTGTTACGATGAGACATCCTTATAACAGGACTTTGTTATAACATGACCCTGTTATAGTGCAACACAATAAGCATCTCCCAGAAGACATCAATAGCAGATTCCAGCATTTTATACAGCCCACTGGGGCAAGTATCAATCAACTGAAGAATAGTTATTAATTGAAGACTTGCCAGGCTTCATATTATGAGAGACTGCAACACAGACTTTGGCACAAAGAAAGGAAGCTATTGTTACCTGGCTCCAAATGGCCTTCATACACCACTTAGACTGCCAGTGTCTCTCCATAATAGCAGACTGATTGTCTGGATATCAACCTAAATTTGGTTTTGGTGTGCCGTCGGTTGATGCCTTTTGTTCTAGATAACGGTGCGACAGGTTATGAATTACAAATTACTGGAACTGAAGTAAACCTTACCAAAGTCAAGGTCAAGCATTGTGGCGTTGGCACCCTCTACGATGATCCTCTTCTTCTCGTTGCAGTTCAAAGCTTCCGACAGAAACGTCACCGTGTCACGGACCAGCGGCTTAATGCGCTCACGAAACACCTAGAGAAATTATTAAGGCATTTAATTATTTAATTAGCTTTTATCATTTAATGATTTCATTATTTAATAATTATTTAATTTATTTAATAATCATATAACTAATCATTTATTTAGCTTTTGTTTAATCTTGCTCTAAGGGTAGTAGACTTGACAAATGACTGAGGACAATGGAGATCATTTATTTGTACCCATCACTGCAAAATGGCTGATGTCAGGAACTGATGATGATGATGATTATGAATCTTGCTCTACTTTTGATCCTTCAATAATAAATTAATACGTTATTGGTCCTGTCCTAATGCTGTCCATTTGTTAATTGAGCGCCTAACTTGCTTAGATCATTTTACAACAATTAAAATTATAAATTTGTAAAATAAGCACATTTGAAAACACTATACAATGACTACATCACAATAATATACCATAATTATATTATACTGATTCTATAATTGGTTTTAACCAATCAGTAAGACAGTAGTAGCTGATTGGTCAGAGCATTCGCCTGCAACACGGAGAGTACTGGTTCGATCCTCCTCCCGAGATAGTTACTATGTACCGACCTTGAGTAAGTCCTTCACTCAGAAACTACTGTGCCATCGACCAATGCTTGGTCATTACATAGTGGCACACAATAAATGCATAATAATAATAAAATTAAAATAATATAGTGATTCAGAATAAATAAGTGAACATCGGTGAGATTCAGACCTTGTATTTCAGCAGCTCTTCCTCCACATCGACGTGCAATCCTTCATACCTTATCTGGTAGTACTTCGCCAAATTCCGGAACCTGAAACCAATCAAAAGAAACATCTGCTCAGTACCAGTACCACACCATTCTGTTACGAACTGAACTTACAATAATAAAACAAAAACAAAAAATAAAAAAAATTCAACACAAAAAAAATGAAAAAATTAATTATTAAAAAATAAAAAAAGTCAAAACTTTACTTTTCTGAGAAGATGTCAAAGTCGTAGACGAGGTCGGCAACACGGATGCTGTTTCTGCTTGCCTAAAGAACCAACCAATGCCGTCATTTCATACGTAAAAAATTCGCCAATTTTAATGTAAGAAATAAAACATACACATAGATTGATTTAATAGTAAAAACACATAAATAGTAGTGTGTGCTATTTCACTCAATGACCACCAGGTCCGCACTTTTGGCAAAGAATGCCAACTGACTTTTCAAAATTGCCTTATCTGCCAAAGCCAAATAGCTTGGTTAGCAAGTAAGATGAATAGATTGTCTTGAAATGTGCTATATTAATGGTCTGAATGTACGAATAAATAGAAGTGAAATAGATCATGCATCTCTGAAATGTTTGCAAGGCTAGTCTGCATAAATATATGGCAGCATGACATCAGTTAAATCACAGAGAATCATCACACCAGATGACTTTACCCAGATGTATCACGTCAGATGACATCAAAAAAATGTATCACAATGTATTAAAAGAAGTGGATGCATCACGCTTTAATCATTACAATGCATTTTGTCATATACCATATTAGCACATGTTTAGATTAACAGGTAACAAGGTATGTAAAGGTACTCAAGGTATGATATAAGGTAAGATAAGGTACGATTGTGGCTTCCAGGCTCCTTAGTAGACTTCAAGACAACAAAGGATGAGATGATTAGACTTACTTTACATGAGTAGGTAGGACCTATTCCTTTCATTGTGGTGCCAATCCTAAGCAGAACAAGAAAATAAATCTAATTAATTAATTATTAATAACAATTAATACATGCATTTCCATGTATCTGAAAATTTATATATCATCTTTAACGAATCTCTTTAACTTTACCCCATTACAGACGAGGGTGTGCTGGAAAACTAATTCTTCCTGACGTTAATAGATCAAGGCACGATACAAATAGATATACAACTGCATACAAAGTTGCCCTTCTACCAAGTTCAGAAGTGCACACGTGAGTCACCACCAGATGCAATTCTGTATCATATCATCTGTATCGCCAGAGGTTGATTTTCACATATCAACATAGGCTCTTGTGAAAATATACAGCATCTTCGACAATAGCTTCTGGCAACAGTCTCTCTCAGACTGGTCTATTCTGTAGCATTCTGGGTCTGTGGCCCAACAACTGCAAGCATATTCTGTATATCTGACTCTTGACAGGTTGCTCATGCATATTCATATCATGCCTCCAATTCAGATTAATTAAACTTTATGTGCATGACAAATGCAATCACATAAACAGATCAAATAGATTATAAAGTACTGTTTAGTAAAAGATGAGTTTAGAAAGAGATTAAAAACCAGGGTAGCTGTGGCAAAATACATAACCGCTTTCACAAAATGGCTGTTCAAAGGAAAGTTCGATATGGTAGGACACTTACTTCTTTCCACTTCCTCGCAAATCTTCTTCGAACTTATCGGCCAGCTGATGGAAGTTGAATACTGTCGTGACAAAATAAACACCAAATTTGTACAGAAACACTTCATCTATACTAAAAGTCTGAAAGTTTGTCCTTTTGTATATCTGTCCCACTAAAAACTCACGAATGCAACATTGTAACAATATGAAATTTCCACAGAACGTTATCCTGCGAATTTCTAGGCCAACGCAACTATTTCAGCTCAAAATGTCATTTCAATTTTGAGAAATTAACATTTTAAATTCACATATTTTACATCAAATTCCTGGTCCGCAGCAAGGCTGGTAGAGGTTAGTACTGGTCTGCAGTTTCAGAAAGTTTCAGCACTGGTTTAGGGCACGGCAAACATCACATGTCTTTCATATTGTTTGTCTATAATAATCTTCTTCATTTACTATTTCAAACTAACGCACCACAGTATGATTACAATTCATAGTATGAACGCATGATCACAAGTTATAACAGAAGTCGAATTTAACTGTTTGGCAGCCATTCAAGGCCCCCATCACATTCTACTTCTCAATTTTACCACCGCTATCTGGCAAATGAAAGGCTGAGTGAACCTTTGGGAGGGTAGCGGGAAGCGATTCCACGTCCATGCTGATCTTCTGCTCTTCGTGCCATTATTACCATTACCCTAAACGGTAAACCCCTCCCCATATTGGCAACATCCCAACCTCTGGTCTCAACAAGAAACCATTGATTGGAGCCTAGTACATTATGGTATCATAGTAATTATATTATAGTTCTTATATTTATTGTCATCACTATTATAAATTTATTATGGGCATCAAGCATCCATCGATGGCACTCAGTTAAGGACTTGCTGTCAAAGTCCTTACACAGTAACCATTTCAGGGAAGGCTTGAATTCGTACTCTCTGCATTAGAAGACCAATTGGCTACAGTGTCCCACGATAAAGGCAGTATTGAAATTTCCAGAACAGGTTGGTTTGCAAAGGTCAAGAAGCTGTGACCTCTAGTTTCTAGTTAAACGGGCTCAAAGTACTCACAGTCCTATAGAGTCCAGCTTTACATAGGTCGGAGATCACGGCATGAAACAAGGTCATGGAGCATAGCTTGTAAATATCACAAAAGCCTAAATGACATTTGACTCATACAGTCACAGGCCAAAGTTCAAGAGGCCAAGGCCTGTGGTATTTACTGATTTAATTACAAGGCCAGATAACATGAGGCATAGCCCTTACGTCATTTCTAAATAACAGGTCATAGTATGCAAATGACACACAGCCTGCTGTAACAGCAGTCAATAAGTCAAGTTCCCTATTCAAGTTCCCCATTCCAGTTCCCTACTCAAGTTCCCTATTCAAGTTCCCGACTCAAATTCCCTACTCAAGTCCCCTACTCACTGACAGAGTGCAAATTCTTCAGTCCAAGAACTCTGAGTTCTAAGAAGAATAAGTAAAACAAAGAAAATTCAAAAATAATTAATAAATTCGAAAATTACACACACTAAGAACTAAATTCAAATGCAGTCATTTCACTAACCTAAGTGAGCCCTACTAGAGATGATCAATCTCTTATCCCAACCAAGCAGGCCTTTCTTCTCGTTTTTTTCAATCTCGTCAAACAATCCAGGAAGATGAATAACCACACCATTGCCTGAAAGAAATCGAAAAACCCAAATTCTTACATCAAAGAAAACAAACTATATCCAACCAAGGTAAACTAGACCCACTTCATAACTCTGAGACACTACAGATTACCACATTACACATTACAGATCACCATAATACAAATTACCATATTACCAATTACAGATTACAACATTACACATTGCAGACTACCGCGTTACAAATTAAAGATAACCACTTTACAAATTACAGATTACCACAATACAGAGTCTCATCTTAAAGTTGGATTAAATTCTGTCCAGATTCACACAAAAACCCAAACGATAGCATAAGCTGCATTAAAATAAAGCAGTTTATCTTCAGACTGATGGGGGCCGTCCATAAAGTACGTCACGCTATTTTTGACCATTTTACCCCCCCTCCCCTGTCACAAACTGTCACAAAACTCGGACCCCCCTAAAGTACGTCACACTTTCGAACATAGAAATAATAATACTTCAGAAAGCAAGGCTAATACATAAACAAGGCTTCGCAACAGCATTCCTCTAGCTCCTAGCGAGAGGAATCGTGAAAAACACATTCAGGAGATATGCATTTCATGCTATTTTGACATAAAACTAATTAAAATGTTTCAGAAAATTTTTGAAAATTATTTTTAAAGCTATGAAATTCTACTAAAAATAAAAATAAATTATAAATAAAATTTAAAAAATAAATGTGTGACGTCACACATGGCCTGACCCCCTCCCCTGTCACACTTTCTTAAACCCCCCCCGGAGCGTGACGTACTTTATGGACGGCCCCATGGGTGTTTGGTATTCAAACACATAAAATAATTGCAGAAAAGGATGGACATTTTTATAACTACAATTTAATGACCACTAACAAACACTTCAAACTTCATATGTTCATAAAAAATCATACAAATATACAATGTATGCATATATGTATTCATTTCAGATATTTATATAGCGCCCCTTCAAGATTTCTACTCAGAGGCGCTCCCGAATACAACACGGACACTGAATCGGAGTTTCACGCCGAAGCGCATGAGCAATTGCGTGTGAAGGACTTGCCCAGGGTCCCTGCACGCGGCGGCTTGAGGTGGATTCGAACCCGCAATCGGCTGCAAGGCACCAAATATACCCCCTTGAGGTGGATTCGAACCCGCAACCCTCCAGCTGCAAGGCACCAAACATACCTCTACACCACCGCGCCCCACTATGTATGTATGTATGTATATAAGTATGCATGTATGCATAAGTGTATGTTTGCATGTGTTGTGGTTGTATGTATGTATGTACATGTACAAGAGAATTTACACATCAGCTTTTATGAGCCTCAAAGAAAGAAATGAACCCAAAGCCAAAAATACGTGACGTCGGTTTAGTGCAACAAAAGCCGACTATTTTGTGATGCACAAATTATCTTAAATAAAACCTCTTTGCCAACACAGTAAATGGAGAATTCCAAGGAATATTATTATTATTATGCATTTATTAAGCGCCAGTACTTGATGACCAAGCATCATTCGATTGGGCTGAATTTTGAGTTGAAGGACTTGTTCAAGGTCCCTATACAGTAACTCTCTCAGAGGAGGCGGATCAAACCCGTACTCTTGGCGTTTCAGGGCGAGAACTCTACCAGTTGGCTAGCGTGTCTCGCTAACCAACTAAGCAAAACGGTTTCAAGTAATTAAATATTCTCTGCTCACACACTAAACTTTGTACTGTGGCAAAATGAACCAAAACGGTTTCAGCTGAACATCACAGCAACATGCAGAAAATTTGTCACACGAGACCCAGAGCAGAACTAAGAGCTTTCCTGATTAAATTGAAATGAATTCCAGCTCATGTTCTAATGAAAGCCAAAACTAACTTCACCTGCATGGTCTGCACATTTCTGCATATATTGATTTAATATATGATTTAACCTAACGATTTAAACTAGATCAAAGACGAGAACATTCCACAGGTTAGCAAACTTCAATGCAATTCACGTACACACATGCATATCATCAATTGTCTGCACTAGTTACTCATTGACGTAACTAGGACTTTTCGTTTGGGGAGATTTTAAGCCTTGAACATGGCAAGTGCTGAGCCTAAAGTGGGGCCCGGGGGCTTGATTTATTTTGGGGCTTCAGCTTCGTTTGGGTGCATAAACCCTAAAGCCGAACACGAGATACATTCCTGTTGCTTAGCTACCACGCAAATATTTCATCCTGAAGTCTTGGGTTCAACCCCGAGGTCAGAAGTTAAAAAACCCAGCGGGTGGAAAGATGTTTCCAGATTTCTTCTCCACTTGCAATTCCCAAATGAAAGTGTCCATTTCATGAGTACAATGACACCATTAGCAGGGATGGGCAAATTACACAGTGAAATGTAATTGAATTACAAATTACAAATTACTTGGGAAAATGTAATTGAATTACAAATTACAAATTACTTTAGAAATTTTTGGGAAATTACAAATTACGTAATTTCAATTACATCAAATTACAAATTACATGCATAGTTGGGATCAAGAAATTCAGTCAGGAAACACATGCTTTATTTCCACTGTTCATTTATATTGGAGTGTTTGAAACTGTTTATTTAATATTCTCTAAGAAGTAGCAACTGTTCGAAGAGGTTATCCGATAATTGGCATCTGTTTGACCTTACAATCATATGCTTGCAAAACTATAATGAGTTTGCGTACCAGCGCAGATGAAGAAAGTGCAGAATTAAATTGTATAAATAATATCTTTAATTGCAGATGTCTGGTCTACTAAACACAGAAGTTAGGCCTACATGGGAGTAACATGTCACTGGATCGATGCATGTGCATTTGAGTGACGCTCAGTTGCCTTAGCATGCAGACGTTTTGTTGGATCACACACGTGTGATGGAGTAGCGCAACTCATCTATGTAATACATTATGATCTCGGTCTGACACATGACAAAATTGTTGCTACTACTTCTGACAATGGCTCCAATTTTGTTAAAGCATTCAGAGTTCAGTGTTACTATTTTTCATTCCAGAAATACTATAGTGAAGGTGATCAAGATAAGGATCGAAAAGATGCTTTCAAAACTGGTCTGGTTGTGGAGTCTCTGGTTCTAGTTTTTCAAAGTAATTTGATTTTACGGATGTAATTTGAAATTACAAATTACATGAAAAAAATGTAATTCAATTAAAAATTACAAATTACATTGATCCAGAGCAACAAATTACAAATTACCAATTACAATTGTAATTCAAATTACGTAATTTCAATTACACCAATTAAATTACTGCCCATCCCTGACCATTAGTGGGCAGACCAGGTGGACTGGCCACCCAACCTCATATGTCGAGAATATGACAACAAATTCGCTTATACTTGATACCCAAGTCTGCCTCTCCTGTTAAGCACAAGGGATGGTCCTTCTTAATGGTTCTATTTTAACTTGAAGGCAGCAGAGTGAAACAAACCTATGACATTCATGCATTTCGGATTGATGATGCCGCTTGGTAACAAGTGAAAATCATAGCTCGTTTTTCCAACAACAACGGTGTGTCCGGCGTTGTTTCCGCCCTGAAAATCAAACAACCCCGAAAATAGTCAATTAAATTTACAAGTAGAAGTCAAACAATTTAGTTCAAACAAAATTCTGAATGTCTGCATCACCAGTACATATCGAAACAGTCTGAATTTAACAAAACTCAGAATTATTACCACTGAACTCTCACTCAAACATGGCTGCACAAATTCATTACATACTCCTGCATTTGCAGTGGATGGCTACAATTCATTACATTCTGAGTAGAGGGGGGGGGCGCTAGCACATTGGATAACACACTGGCATAGAAGCGAGAGGTACCGAGTTCGAGTCCGTAGGCGGACATGCTTTGTAGGCTGCTATTAGCGCCGTGTATTGCAGGCTGCCTGTTCTGTTAGTAGTTAAGATTTATGTCTTCTGTCATTTGTGTTCTTGTGAATTATTGTTTCAATTGCATAATTGTACACTGTAACCGGTTGCGGTTTGTCAACCGGATTTGTTTCAATAAAGAATATTATTATTATTATTAGATCTGCCTTGAACTGGCACAAACAAAATGCAATCCACTGTTGACCTTCCATAAATTATTTCTGAAGTTGCTTACATAACAACTACTTCAAACGGATATTGCTTTCTTTATTTCAAGGGTGTCAACAGTCGGCCTATGGGCCATTTCAGGCCCGCCAACGATGTTTTCTGGCCCGCATAGCCTTGCCTAATGACTTCAAAATTTCGGTAATTTTATTATTGCGACCTTTTTATTGCAAGTCCATTTGACATGGACTTCTTCTAAGTATCAGAATACAATAAATTTGAGTTGTTTATGTACAATACCTAGAAACTAGAATACACTGGCCTGATACTTAAGGCTGAACGAGTTTTATGTGATGTTTGTGACTGATAATGAAAGAAATTAAGATTTTATCGGCCTAATTTGACTGTATGCTAAAAAGAGCACCATTTAAGATTTAGTTTTGAAAATAATTTCTGCAACAGGCTCAGTAAGCCCCCTCCAAGAAGTGCAACAAAAGCCGACTATTTTGTGATGCACAAATTATCTTAAATAAAACCTCTTTGCCAACACAGTAAATGGAGAATTCCAAGGAATATTATTATTATTATGCATTTATTAAGCGCCAGTACTTGATGACCAAGCATCATTCGATTGGGCTGAATTTTGAGTTGAAGGACTTGTTCAAGGTCCCTATACAGTAACTCTCTCAGAGGAGGCGGATCAAACCCGTACTCTTGGCGTTTCAGGGCGAGAACTCTACCAGTTGGCTAGCGTGTCTCGCTAACCAACTAAGCAAAACGGTTTCAAGTAATTAAATATTCTCTGCTCACACACTAAACTTTGTACTGTGGCAAAATGAACCAAAACGGTTTCAGCTGAACATCACAGCAACATGCAGAAAATTTGTCACACGAGACCCAGAGCAGAACTAAGAGCTTTCCTGATTAAATTGAAATGAATTCCAGCTCATGTTCTAATGAAAGCCAAAACTAACTTCACCTGCATGGTCTGCACATTTCTGCATATATTGATTTAATATATGATTTAACCTAACGATTTAAACTAGATCAAAGACGAGAACATTCCACAGGTTAGCAAACTTCAATGCAATTCACGTACACACATGCATATCATCAATTGTCTGCACTAGTTACTCATTGACGTAACTAGGACTTTTCGTTTGGGGAGATTTTAAGCCTTGAACATGGCAAGTGCTGAGCCTAAAGTGGGGCCCGGGGGCTTGATTTATTTTGGGGCTTCAGCTTCGTTTGGGTGCATAAACCCTAAAGCCGAACACGAGATACATTCCTGTTGCTTAGCTACCACGCAAATATTTCATCCTGAAGTCTTGGGTTCAACCCCGAGGTCAGAAGTTAAAAAACCCAGCGGGTGGAAAGATGTTTCCAGATTTCTTCTCCACTTGCAATTCCCAAATGAAAGTGTCCATTTCATGAGTACAATGACACCATTAGCAGGGATGGGCAAATTACACAGTGAAATGTAATTGAATTACAAATTACAAATTACTTGGGAAAATGTAATTGAATTACAAATTACAAATTACTTTAGAAATTTTGGGGAAATTACAAAAATTACGTAATTTCAATTACATCAAATTACAAATTACATGCATAGTTGGGATCAAGAAATTCAGTCAGGAAACACATGCTTTATTTCCACTGTTCATTTATATTGGAGTGTTTGAAACTGTTTATTTAATATTCTCTAAGAAGTAGCAACTGTTCGAAGAGGTTATCCGATAATTGGCATCTGTTTGACCTTACAATCATATGCTTGCAAAACTATAATGAGTTTGCGTACCAGCGCAGATGAAGAAAGTGCAGAATTAAATTGTATAAATAATATCTTTAATTGCAGATGTCTGGTCTACTAAACACAGAAGTTAGGCCTACATGGGAGTAACATGTCACTGGATCGATGCATGTGCATTTGAGTGACGCTCAGTTGCCTTAGCATGCAGACGTTTTGTTGGATCACACACGTGTGATGGAGTAGCGCAACTCATCTATGTAATACATTATGATCTCGGTCTGACACATGACAAAATTGTTGCTACTACTTCTGACAATGGCTCCAATTTTGTTAAAGCATTCAGAGTTCAGTGTTACTATTTTTCATTCCAGAAATACTATAGTGAAGGTGATCAAGATAAGGATCGAAAAGATGCTTTCAAAACTGGTCTGGTTGTGGAGTCTCTGGTTCTAGTTTTTCAAAGTAATTTGATTTTACGGATGTAATTTGAAATTACAAATTACATGAAAAAAAATGTAATTCAATTAAAAATTACAAATTACATTGATCCAGAGCAACAAATTACAAATTACCAATTACAATTGTAATTCAAATTACGTAATTTCAATTACACCAATTAAATTACTGCCCATCCCTGACCATTAGTGGGCAGACCAGGTGGACTGGCCACCCAACCTCATATGTCGAGAATATGACAACAAATTCGCTTATACTTGATACCCAAGTCTGCCTCTCCTGTTAAGCACAAGGGATGGTCCTTCTTAATGGTTCTATTTTAACTTGAAGGCAGCAGAGTGAAACAAACCTATGACATTCATGCATTTCGGATTGATGATGCCGCTTGGTAACAAGTGAAAATCATAGCTCGTTTTTCCAACAACAACGGTGTGTCCGGCGTTGTTTCCGCCCTGAAAATCAAACAACCCCGAAAATAGTCAATTAAATTTACAAGTAGAAGTCAAACAATTTAGTTCAAACAAAATTCTGAATGTCTGCATCACCAGTACATATCGAAACAGTCTGAATTTAACAAAACTCAGAATTATTACCACTGAACTCTCACTCAAACATGGCTGCACAAATTCATTACATACTCCTGCATTTGCAGTGGATGGCTACAATTCATTACATTCTGAGTAGAGGGGGGGGGCGCTAGCACATTGGATAACACACTGGCATAGAGAGCGAGAGGTACCGAAGTTCGAGTCCCGTAGGCGGACATGCTTTGTAGGCTGCTATTAGCGCCGTGTATTGCAGGCTGCCTGTTCTGTTAGTAGTTAAGATTTATGTCTTCTGTCATTTGTGTTCTTGTGAATTATTGTTTCAATTGCATAATTGTACACTGTAACCGGTTGCGGTTTGTCAACCGGATTTGTTTCAATAAAGAATATTATTATTATTATTAGATCTGCCTTGAACTGGCACAAACAAAATGCAATCCACTGTTGACCTTCCATAAATTATTTCTGAAGTTGCTTACATAACAACTACTTCAAACGGATATTGCTTTCTTTATTTCAAGGGTGTCAACAGTCGGCCTATGGGCCATTTCAGGCCCGCCAACGATGTTTTCTGGCCCGCATAGCCTTGCCTAATGACTTCAAAATTTCGGTAATTTTATTATTGCGACCTTTTTATTGCAAGTCCATTTGACATGGACTTCTTCTAAGTATCAGAATACAATAAATTTGAGTTGTTTATGTACAATACCTAGAAACTAGAATACACTGGCCTGATACTTAAGGCTGAACGAGTTTTATGTGATGTTTGTGACTGATAATGAAAGAAATTAAGATTTTATCGGCCTAATTTGACTGTATGCTAAAAAGAGCACCATTTAAGATTTAGTTTTGAAAATAATTTCTGCAACAGGCTCAGTAAGCCCCCTCCAAGAACTTACCCCCATTTTGCCCAGGGACCTTCGGTACCCTGACCCGCCACTTGCTGGAAAATATTGCCACTGGCCCGCCATTGAAAAAGGTTTGACACCCTGCTTTATATTCTCCACATTTAACGAAAGGGCTGTACCATTCCAAATACAAGGTTTCTTAAGTAAGATTAGGCCAGCATTGGGCCTGTTTAGACAAGCTTATAGATTCGGGGGCTGAAGGATATAGTGTATAAGTTTACTGGCGTCGTGAGGGTCGGTTAGGGTCACGTTAGGCGTCGTGAGGGTCGGTTAGGGTTAGCGTCGTCATTAGAAAACCTGGTACCGTCCGGCGTCCGCGCAACACGCCCAAAGATACTGTATAAGCCTTGCCCACGATACTATAAGTTTGCCTCTGTTTATGTTTATAAAAATGTTGGACACACGATGTGACATTAATATTGGTGATATTTCTGCTTATTCACGATGATATTCCGTACAAGTCAGTATCACGAGTGACGGCGAGACTCCATGTGTGTCACCCGTATCCCTCCCGCTTACCTGACAACGGCACGCCACATCGGCATTCTGACAGAGCAGATCGACAATCTTCCCTTTACCCTCGTCCCCGAACTGAACCCCGAGGACGACGGAGGCCGTATTAAACGACCTAGCTCTGTTATTCGGCGACGAGGTCATCTTTGCTGGTTCAATGCCGTTCACTTCAACAGCCGCCATCTTAACAACACTAACGTCGTTTTCGACCGAGCGCCGCGAGCGGCACTTTATTTATAGTAACACGTAGAACCCTAGAATGACAGATGGCGCAACTGTCGCTCCCACTAGGTATTAGTAAAATTGTAATTTCTACAAGGCCCTAGGCCTAGGAGATGACCGCTTTATACTTTATATTTACTTTGGGAGATAGGCTTCGTCAAATTAATTCTTTCAGGTGAAGATTTGGACCTGAATCAAGCCTAAAATCTTTGGGACCGACTGTGTGTAGGCGGAGTGCGTACTCAAGGTGTTTATCATAAGAGGATACGATTATGCGTTCCAAAATAATATTCTTGGTAAGCTCGAGGATTGTGAAAGCTGACCGTGCTCTATTTTACAATATATTGGTAAACCATGGGCATGTCCTCCTTGGTTTACTCCCTCCAGTTCATGAATCACAATACTCTGTATACGGCCTCGAGATCGTCGGAGCTCGTCCGCACAACCGTGAAATTCCACGTTCTGACCTCAGGAGTCGTCCATTAATTATGTCAACAAAATAGGGGAGGGGATTTGGAAAAGTTTGACAGTTGTTGACAAGGGGAGGGGGGTTCGGTAAAAGTTGACGTCAACAATTTTTTCCAATGAATCAACACAGACCCTTCAAAATGGTAGCGAAAACATTAAGTAGGCCCTAATGCTAAAAATGTATAAAGTGCTTAATGTTTAATACTACTAAAAAGCTGGTAATAAACTAAACTCATATATTTTGAAATTCGAGATTGCATTTCTTAGTGTAAAACAATTTGAAAAAATGATTCTACATGTATTGAGCCATTGTGTTTTTTTGTAGGGGGGTTCTGGGATTGTTGACTTAATTTTTTAGGGGGTCCGTCAATGTTTGACAGTTGTTGACAAGGGGGAGGGGTCAAAAACTGCCTAAAATTTGTTGACATAATTAATGGACGACCCCTCACTAGAAAGGGATTCATTACCAGAATGCTTTACATTTATTAACATGTTTTAGAACTTTACTATTCATATTATTACTATTCATTATTATTACTTCTATGTGTTATTTTACATTCTATTTCGATGTCCCATTGTGCTTTTGCTAATGGAGTAATAAAGGCTATACTTAGTTACTTACTTACTTAGTCTATGGCACTTTAACAGATGGGGCGTTGTTAAACTTCTAACTTCCGCGGAGCTGCAATATGCCAAAAAATAATCTTTGTTGGCGGCACCGGCCTACGTTGTCATAAGCTGCCGTTAAACTGTGGATCCATCCAACTTCCGTGGGCGTGACACGTACCCTTACCGGAAGTATATGGCTTATATTTTTGAACCATGTTTTGAACGTTGTCTTCTACAATACAGTATAATACAATACAACTTGTATTTATAACGTACCTTAATAAAACAAAGTCTTACTCAAAGGACGCGTTACAATGCACTTCTAATCATAGTACTTAGAAGAAGAGATCAGTTTTAAGTTTAGATTTAAAAATATTAATTGAGGATGATCTTCGGATTAGTACAACGTTGTCTTCTGTACAAACCCCAGACAATAATAATTGTCTTTGGGAGTTTATATTTTATTTTTATTTATTTTTTATTATCTCATATGCGATAATAGTCACCGAAGCAGCACAGACTAACCTTTGTGTAGTGGACTGATCTTCTGGATGTTGACCTGACTACGGCTTATTTTTGATGCGTCATCTGACAACTGACAAACTTTTTATTTCAATAAGCACAATGCATAGGCCTATAACAATTAACAACAATTATAACTTGACTATTACATATCGGTGCATTGATGCTTTGTCAGCTTTGAGCATGAAACACCGGCGCTATAGAAGTTACTTAGTAATAGTATTTATAACGGAGAGTATTTATTTTGGGGTCCATTGAGTAGTGGTAACATCAGTGGCGTGAAGAGCAGCAGGTAGCGGGATCGCTTCCAGGCTCCAGCAGCCATCTCAAAGGTCCACTCAGCCTATCATTCGCGAGATGGCGCGTTGGTAAAATGAGATGTAGGTCGTGATGGGCGCCTTGCCTGGCTACCGTATGCAGTTAAATTCGACTCCTGTAATAACTTGTGAATATCCGTTCATATTGAATTGTAATCATACTGCGTTTGTCATTTGAATTAATAAAGAATATTATTATTATTTTCTACGAAGAGACAGAACATACATCTGCTATGAGTCAATTTATAGGCCTACTCGAAGGATCAGTGAAATTACAAGAGCCAATTAATAGAGCTTCCCCGTAGGCTACCTCTCTCACTCACTCACTGTCTGTTTCTCTCCGTCTGTCTCTCTTCCTTTCTCTATCGCACTATAACTGGCTAGCCCATTGTTAAGTACTGACCTAGAACGCCTATCATCGTCGATATGACGGCGTCGTTAAATAAACGATATTAAGTAAGTTACTGACCTATAACCGAACCAGACCTGATTAATTTTGACTGAGCGCTTGTGAAGAAGCTGGTTCCCTTATACTCCAAGTACTTAAATATACTCATATATGCTTTGCAGACTCGAGGCTATCTTGAAATATTATCTGGACATCCACTGAAAGCTTAGAGTAATTTATATACTGTAATTCATCATTTAAATAGCACCATGCACTTGAACAAGCTCGTAATTGCCCATTAATTATACCATACTATCAGATAGTTAATGATGCAATAGGCCTACAGTTGTATTGTAATTAATTGGGATCTTCTATCAGCCAGTATCTGATACACAAGGCATCAACCAGTGTATCTCTTGTTCAGACTGGTACCAACTGGTACATGTTTATAATCCAGATTAAGTAGTGGTGGTAGCATATTTGTTCGCCTTTTTATGTGACTTTAACGATGAGCTGCATTGGCTTCCCATTCACTTTTAGCACACTCTCGTCATTAAAGTGCTAAACTTAGCAGGCATATACTTTGGAATTTGAATATTAATACACTCTCGTCATTAAAGTGCTAAACTTAACAGGCATATACTTTGGAATTTGAATCGTGCAATTACTTGTATTTTATACTTCAATGTAGACATCTCGTTATTAAAGTGTTAAACTTAACAGGCATAGGCCCTAATCTTTGGAATTTGAATAATGCAATGACATATTTTATACTTTGCTATAGGCCTACACATATTTGTACATTTGATTGTATTGCAAAGTACAAAAGCATACGTGACTTAGCTATTTGCAGCCTCATAAACTAAATGTAGGCATAATTCGTGCAGACAGGTATTTGTATTGTACAATTCAAAATAAAGGCCTTAATAATATAATATATTGTATTTGAACATACTTCAGGCCTACCAGATTGTATTTTTACTTGTACAATTCAAAATAAAGGCAATTGTAATAGGACTTGCCCAGGGTCCCTAAGCGGCGGCTTTGAGGTGGATATGTAGTCGCTATATATACAGACCGACAGACAGACAGACAAACAGACAGACAGACGGACATTCTTAGTCACTACACTTAATTGCTGGACTGACGCATGGTCTGACATCTGCCAAATTGTTTGATTGCTATGCATTAGAGTCTACATCTTTTTGACACCAAAGTTCACATCCTGGAGCCAACGGTAATTCGACTCAGCAAGGATAATCAAAACCTTAGATTATTGGATATCGGGACCATTGTATGAGTATATAGTATTGTACTGTATTCAAGAAATTCTAATGCACCTCTTGGAGTGCAGACCAATCCGAGGCGGTTGCCTGCAAAGCTACATAATCAAGTGTTACCATTACCTTGTGTTTACCTGTACGGCTTTTTACCAGTACCTCTTTTACCTTTACCTGTTTCTTACCCTTACCTCTTTTACCCCTACTAAGCCTGCTGTTCTAATGCAACTCTTTTACCATTTATGAACAGCCCTTCGATTGGTCTTCGGTAAATTCCTTCTGAAGAAAAGGCATCACGACCAATAAAAACAAGTCACAACTTGTTTTAAAATCATTTTGTTTCTTAAAAACGTTCGAGATCGTTGAGAACTTACGACAAAGTTTGCAGAGACAGTTTGAACTGGGCGATTTCGTTCGACTCTTGGAATCGCCTTTAAAAAATGCGCGTTTCAATGCACGTTTCAAGCACTACCATCTTTTTAGCTCGAGTCACAGAAATCACGGCTAAACAACTGATCATCGTGAAGATGTCAACTGTGCGTTAAGAACTGTCAGGATATAGCAGCAAGAAATTCAAAGAACTGTAAACATTTGTACTGACGATAAAAATGCAGCCAGCATAGATTTCACTACGTTTGCCAACTCTTAGAAGAACAGATGATAAAATTATAGCAAAAATCTCATTTCCTGTTTCGTTCCTCAGGCCACATTATTATGGAACCTTGCCTTCTTAAAATTGGCAGAAACTGTCAATAATAATTAAAATCGTATATAATATGCATCAATAATATCAGATACACTTTACTATTCAAACTGACGTGATCCTTTGAGCAATTTTGGCTATAAAAGATAACAAATGGCCCTCTTCTTAAGTTGTAGAAGCATTTAAGGCATCCAGTTTTCTCGATGCACTTTACATGTGACATTGCAGCTGTGTTGGTAACAAGTTAGTTTCTAAAGGCTTTCGATCATATGTACAATCCTTACACAGCTCAAATGAATTCTTTAAATTAAAATAGTGCTCATAACACTATGTTACGTTCTCACCTGGTTACGATTCACGTCAATTATTTATAAGTCATGGGGTAGGTTTTTGATAAATACTGAAAAAACTTTCGGTTTCCTATTTAAAAACGAAAAAATACTTTCCGGGGTTTTACGGCCTGAAGCAGATCTCTAGTCTTTTAGGAGTTTGCACTCTGTAAAAACCTTTTACACAAATGAAGTACAACTGAATCTCGTTTAAATTTTAGCGAGTTTGTGCCGCTCAGTGCTCTCTGCTCACACAAAGAACAAAAACAATTTGCGCTCAGTTACACGTCGAAGAACGACGCTCTAAAGAACAATCGGCTGAATCTTCAATATTTCCAGTCAATAGATTTCAGTTTTTGGTCAACTCCGGACAATGCACCTCGCCAGAACAGAGAGAGACAGCGTCTGTCTTCTGGACAAACTCGAGCAATTGTCCCATGAAGTTAAGGTTCGGCGATATGATACTGCGGCGGTTGTGCACGTACGAAAATGTGTCTTGGAGAGACTTCCGGAAGCGGGCCATGAGGTAGGCCATGCAGATTGTTGGCGATCGCGATACACCGGCCTGACAGTGTATCAGAACACGTCCGTTTGAGATTCGTGCCGTCTCTGAAGCAAATATGCAAACATTTAGAATGCAAGCAAATTTAAAATTGACTCGTTAAAAAATTAAACAGTATACGAGGTGTGAACATTTTCAGATGTGATTTTCTTCTGCGACCATTTCGACATTTAAAAGCTCTCGTAATACTGTTTTCAGAAATTGAGCACAACGTGCTAATTTCTAAATCAACAAAATTCGTATTCCAACCATAACTGTAAGGATCTGTACAACAGACTTGTGAGAGCTATAAAATTCAATGAAATAATTCATATACTGAACACGCATCTCAACATGCTGATTTATCAATGGTCCTTTTCACAACGGGATTTGTTCACTTCACTGTACCCCAGAGAATGCAACTCAGACACCACACAGTGGCATCAAAAGCTTTTCATTTAAAAAATCCTATAAAACAGGACATTTGGCAAAACCACATCCAGCAAACCAGAACTTCATCAAAGACTTGCCACAGAATAAGCCACAGCTCCATCGAACGCGCAACTTCTCACGAGTAAAAATACTCGTGAAACACACAAACGAGACCATTCGTTTGCGATGACCTCACCTATGAATTGGATGGCTTCCTCAAAGTACTGTTTCAGATTTTGACAGCCGCTGTCCGATGCCTGCAGACGCTTGCACGTCAGACGGTCCTCAAAGTGGAAAGGAATGTGTGCGGTAACGTTAAGTATGTGAGTGATTCCGAGCTCCTGTAGCGTCTGGTGATTGGAGGCATCTCGTTCATTTCCTTTACAGAATAAAAGAGGTTTCTATTATAGATTACTACCTTCTTTTATATCATTCAACTGAGTTTGTAGTAACGTTTGGGTTTTTCTGCGTCTGGGCATAATAAAGTGCTCCAAAATCACACTAAATAAAATGAATCAGCAAACAGACTCTAAAAAAATACTTAAAAATTAATTGTTGAAAAAGGTAAAAATCATAGAGATCATGTTTCGTAAATTGGTGAAGGCTGAGCACATGCCTAAAAATTGCAACACATTGTACCACTAAAAGAACCCAAACCGTACGTCAATTTAAAAACATGTCAATTTTTGCTGCATATTTTTATCCATAAATGCAACACCTGTGACATGTTTCTGCAGACTCATATGAGTCATTGAAAGTCAGACGACTTCATGAGTCACGACTAATAACACAAGGCCTCACGACAACAGATCGTGAAGTAGGTAAGTATGTATCAAAATGACTGGTACAGGACCATTACATACCATCAAAAGTGTTGCACACATAAATATTTAAATGTTTTTGTAAGAAGCACCTATGACAAAAAGTCTCTTTAGGAAAGGCTCTACATAAATCTGGGATTACAATTATGGTTACAGTAAGGCTACACTTACCAACATAAAGATAGGGTAGAATTTCAGACGCAACAGCGCTGTCGACTGCCATATCAACATCTTGAGACGTGGGGCTGTACAGTAAGGGAACGCCAGGCGGAGCGTCGGGATATTGGCAGAACTGGCGGAAGGTAGCTTGGAAAGCCTGGAGTCCACCTGAAGAAAACAAAATCGAAGGCGGCGTTCACTCACAAGCAATGACAACATCTCTTGGAATTAGTAAATGATCATGAGAAAAATATAATTCAAACACTTCACAGAAACAGTGCAAGCGAAAACATTTCGAACAAAAGTTTCTGATCCGTTTGCAACAGCTGTAGAGACAATCACATGAATAATCGATTATTCACATGAACAATCAATTTGGTGCATGAATAACCAAATTAGTCATGCTACAATGATCGTGTGGTTGACTAAGCAAGAGCACCACTGATCGATTATCGATTCAAGTTTGCTGACATTGGCAATGGACTGAAGTTTCTGGACTGTGCAAAACCAACAGCTGATAAAAAAACTAAACCTGGATATTTCCGCATCATATGCTACTTATCCATGAATGTACAGATACATTGTCTGTTCACGATAAAAGTAGTGACGCATAAAGTTCAACAGCTGTTAAAACTATAAATGCCACAAAAGCACATCCAAAATTTATTACCAGTTTTAACAACCACTCTTGCCAACTGATTGGTGGTAAACGCTGACTGAGAACCATTTCCTGAATGCTGTCATCATTTTTATTACCATTTTGACCATCAGAAAGGTAATCCAGAGATAAATTTTTCACAATTGCTGAAACCACGAATGCCATTCAAGCATTTGCCGAATTTTACGACCCTTTACACACCATTCTTACCATCAGAATGGTAATGGTTGACCAGGTCATCGCCAGATGTTCATTCAGACGTCCATACAGACATATGAACATCCACCACTGGCAAGACACTCTGCTGACCATTGCTGACATGGTCAAGGCACGGTCAACCAGCGTCCATCCACCAGACTATCTTGCGTCTGGATGTCGTGTTGCTAAAAAGCGACACGCTGTTTTCAATTGGCACAACAAATACCAATTCCCAAACAACTCTCCCGAAATACACCAGTCTCATTCAAACACTCCTCATTATTGCACCAATTCAGATATAATACAATGAGTACACTGACTGTACACTGTCGTTGGGAAGACGAGATGGTGAAGGAGGGGACTGGCCACCTGACCTTATAAGCCGAGGCTAAAAAAAAATGAAGTCGAAAACACTTCATACCCATGGCTGCCTCAGGGCTAGCTTAAGGGACTTCTCTTCTTCTTCTGATATAATGTGGTCAGATATACATATCATGAATTCAGTTCAGTTGTGACAGTCACCATATGACAGTTCTAGAGGTGGGTCCCAAAGACCACATTATCACAAGTTTCTGGTGTAAGGAAGTACTACAGTAACTGGCATTAACCCTTTCAGTGTGGCCATGTTGCATCTACCATCCAAACTGTAACGATACCGAATTGGGAGCATTATTTATGAAAAACACATCTGAAACTGTTTATGTTTGATCGTTTGAAGGCTGCAACTCACCATCGAGATATCTGACATCTCGACCTTCGCTTAGCAGACGATTTGAAAGGAGTTTCAGTGGATGGGCAGCCGGAAGCGACTCCATGTTGGTAGCATTGTCATCATAGACGACTATCACCGCGCTGCGTTCTTTCCGCCTGTATTCGGCCTTCTCCTCCGCTCCACTCACAAGGTCAGGGATGGTGATGTGTCCGTCGACGAACCGCTTTCGTGTGATCTTGTTGGCGAGGTTGACGTTGACCGAACCTTTAACGTGGTTAGCATTGTATGTCATGAAGTTTCGGCAGTCGATGATCACCAATGACTCGGGGTTGACCATGTGTGCGACGAGGTCCGAGCACGATATCGAAGGCACTTGGGTCTTGCAGGATTTCGATTCCGCCGCCTCTTGCGGACCGACTTTCCTGCGCGGACAGAGTTCATTTTGGAAACTGGATGTAGGCAAATCTCTTTCAGAAGAAATTGTCACCTCGCGAACCTTTTCGTGGCACGAAAACTGTCGCTCGAAAGTGTTCTTATCGTCTGCCGCGCTCAGCTTCAGGGCGCTAAGACCCTCTGCTCTCAACTGTTTATCACAGATGTCGGTTTTCGCAAGGCCATTGGTACCTGCAAGCTTCTTTCCGAAACCGCCGAAGCCAAGGAAGTTCTTTTCCATGGTCAGCGTTTCCCCAGAGTCATGACTGCTGTTGAAAGTCGCATGGCTCGAGTTTGGGACACTATTGGTCGTACTTGATTTCGAGAAATCTGACGGAAAGAAAAAGACGGGACGTGACGACCGATGTCCGACCAACGAGGTGACCGTAGAGAAATTCATTTTCATTGAAGTCTGTTCGAATGTACTGAAATGAAGCAAATAGGCGAAGTAGTTAACGTATTCCCTGAGTATTTCTGACGTCGAAAGATTCAACACGGCCTTCAAGGGTGTCCCGAAAAACCGTCAAATCTCTCCGTTAAAAACGAATTACTGTTCGACCATTATCGTCGAAATTAAATTGCCGACCGAAAGACCGATGTCGCTGTATGTATGGACAAGGATCTAACTAAACGTTTGGTATAATAATTATTATGTACACACAACTTGTTTGCCACAGTCTATCCGCAACGGATGTTTAATCAATACCAGTATGGCCGACCGCTTATATACTCGACCAGCATTACGTCATGCTAAATATAAATTTTGTCTAAATTTACACCATGATGTCATGCCCTAATATTATACCCGTCTGGCTCTTATTGGCTGAAGACCAGGTCCTGGTATAAAAATCCAGCCAGCCGGTGTGAACTTTGAACCGTATAAATTATAGCCATCAGTGAAAACTACGCCGCACAGACTGAGCTGAGGCACTTGGCCTATATCCATTGGCTGTTCGCCGGGTGGAGGTCGACGAGGGAGACTGAGTCATTTTTATGGCTGTCGAATCAATAAGCCATATGGCCTACGTGAGTGATTGCTGCGTATGGCTAACAAGCGAATAAACAGACACGGACAGAGACAGAGAGAGACAGAGACAGGGGCAGCTAGGCAGACACAGAGAGGATACGCAATACAGAATTACTGACAGGCCTAAATTTACGCAGCTCTCGAATGAAAGGGATTAGACACAATCAGGTCGACCTGAGGTCTATTCACCCCTGTAGTCTGAGGGCCTGCTAAGATCGGACCACGAGGGGAGGGAACGCAAAAATCTTTCACGAGGGGAGGGAACGCAAAAATCTTTCACGAGGGGAGGGAACGCAAAAATCTTTCACGAGGGGAGGGAACGCAAAAATCTTTCACGAGGGGAGGGAACGCAAAAATCTTTCGCAATGGCTGCGCAGATGTCTCGCTGTTCTTTCGCTCTCTGAGGTGAGTAAGTAAGTAGGTGTGAGCCATCTATGGTGTGGGTATAGGATTAAAGAAAGCCGCTTAATAATGATTTTGTCATACTCTCTGGTTCTCAGTTGAGTTAGTTGACCCGTGAATGTGTCGATATACTTCACATAACGCATTTTGTAGCCTCACAAAGGCCTGATTCATTTTCTGTATCAGTTAAATCTGGTTGGCAGCTTGTTGGTAACCTACTCATCATCTTTGGAGTAGTGATCATCATCATCATTATCATCATCACCATCATCATCACCACTATCGCCATCGCCATCATCATAAATCATCATCATAATCATCATAATAATCATCATCATCATCATCATCATCATCATCATCATCATCATCATCACCACCACCACCACATCATCATCATCATCATCATCATCATCATCATCATCATCATCATCATCATCATCATCATCATCATCACCACCACCAATACGGTCACATCAACAATTTTTGTCATCATCATCATCATCATCATCATCATCATCACCACTTTTTGATCATCAGCTGGCACATCAGGTACCGAGTTCCACCCCGTTGGGCGGATTTGCTTTGTAGGCTGCATTACGCCGTTGTATTACATGGCTGTCTGTTCTGTTAGTAGTTCATTTCATTGCATAACATGTAAATGTACAGCGCAGTGCGTTTGTCAGGCGCTTAATAAAGAAAAGATTATTATTATTATTATTATTATTATCATCATCATCACCACTATCATCATCATCACCACCACCACTATCATCACCATCATCATCATCATCAGCAGCAGCATCATCAACAACAACAACATCATCATCATCATCATTACCACCACCACCACTATCATATCATCATCATCATCATCACCACCACCACTATCATCACCATCATCATCATCAGCATCATCAACAACAACATCATCATCATCATCACCACCACCACGATCATCACCATCATCATCATCAGCATCATCAACAACAACAACAACAACATCATCATCATCATCATCATCATCACCACCACCACTATCATAATCATCATCATCATCACCACCACCACTATCATCACCATCATCATCGTCGTCGTCGTCATCATCATCATCATCAACACCACCACCACCATTATCAACATCATCATCATCATCAGCATCATCAACAACAACATCATCATCATCATCACCATCATCATCATCATCATCATCAACAACAACAACAACACCGACAACAGCAGGATCAGCTCATGTAAGCCAAAATGCGAGTTGCAATTGGTCCTACAATAATGAATATCCTATTCTCTTGTCTCAGAGTCATCATCGAATGATGCTATGTGTGCCATTATTACAGTGCTATAGAAGTTGATGTAGGTCATTGAAGCACCAGTGAGCTAATCATAGTCATCGATTGCTATAATACAAATTTAATGATTCACACATACTTGCATAGCACCATAAATACATACATACGTGCATACATACACACATACATACATACATACATAATGTATACATACATACATAAGACATTCTTATTGTTCTCACAGTATGCACATTAACACAGATTATTAGACAATAGCAAATATTAACATGTTAGACCAAGGTTCGTAATCGTAATCGTAATCTCAGAGTCTAAAGCGCCATGAATGCTACGTGTGCACCAGCTTATTACAGTGTCTATCAGAGGGGTTGATGTAGGTCATCCGAAGCATGAGTGAGCTAATCATAGTCAGAGGGCACAGCAGATGTTAAGGCAAATGTCTTTTAGGTCGAGGATTGGAAGGTGCAGGATCAGATGAGTCAGGATAAGAGTTCGTGAATAGCAGACACAGTTTCGAGTGGAAATACATGGGGTAATGGATAGAATAGCCTGAGGCAGAAGATGGTGGATGATTGGCGATGATGGTGTTCTCACAAAATGCACATTCAGGACACAGATCGTATCAGACAATAGCGCAGTGTTAACATGTTAGACCAGGGTGGAGCAGAGGATTAAAGTCGGAGAAGGAAGAAGGAAGGAGGCTATTGGTACCTATTATTGGTACATAAAAATACAAGTTTGTAAAAATTTGATTTGACTCATTTGAGTTAGTTTTTTTAAGGTTTTTGAGTGTGTGTTCAATGAATATATGCATACATACACATAAATATATGTATACATACATATGATACATACATGCATATATACATACATACACGCACATACATACATAAATATGCATAGGCCTACATAAATACACACAAACATATATGCATACATATTTACATACATAAATACATATATGCATACATATATATAGGCTATGCATACACATACATACAAACATACATACATACATGTACATACATACATAATTATATCGGGTGTTGGGTAAATGATTCAACAAGAGAACAGGGCCCGGCGGACTCTGGTTGGTTCCTGTTTCTAACGCCATTTTGTCATTCTAGTAAATACACCGTCACCGTATCTTTGTGCATCATTCTGACGTAATTTATTCTGACAAACCCTTCATAAACATACATACTTCTTAGGCCTACTAATGAGAGTGCGACCACTGCTTGGGATTTTTCCCAAGATCTTGGGAATTTGGAGTCCGACTTGGGATCTGGGGAATTTGCCTAGCAATCTTGGGATTTTTTCTAGGGTCTACTGACAGACTAGTTTTTACCGTACTTTGCAACAGTGGCAGCGAATCAGATTAGAAAAACTTGTTCAGTCTGAAAGACATTTATCATTATTGTAACATTATTGTAACCTGTAGGCCCATAACATTGTTAATTCAATGCTATGCTCCGGTTTTGTCTTTGCGAGTTCTTAACTAGGCATTTTGGTGAAGAATTGTGATTGTTAAAAGTTAAAACGCATTCCAATTTTCATCACATCTTTTTCCTTTTCGGTAACTTGGGATATTTTGGTACACTTTTGGCCAATCTTGGGATTTTTCTGGCAAGAGCTTGGGATTTCAGAAAATGAAGAGTGGTCGCACTGAATGAGACGTTTCCAAAATAAATTAGCAAGCAACCGCTTACTTAATAAACCTTAAAATTTGGCAAACACCAGTCAGACAACGACCACACACCCATTAATTATCTAATTAGGTCTAATTACAACAGAGTTAACGTTATACGCAAACTGAACCCGGCCTATTATTTTAAGAACAATACGGATGCAGGATACATACATGTCCCCGTCAAGCAGTAATTATAGTCGAGGTCATCAACATTATTTACACACTGTAGACGTGGCTGTTAGGTTACTTCGGTAATGAGCGGCTGTACTCGGCAGTACCGGTTGTAGGTTGAGGCCTCAGTGGGCTAGACCAGTTCCGCTATCTGTTGCGCCATTTTTAAGGAATATTAACCAGTCTGATCAGTGTGTTAGTTGTCAAAAAGAGCTGTGGGATCGAAAATTTAACAGATACATACGTACATACTTATTTACATACATACATACATACATACATACATATGTACATACATACATACATACATACATACATACATACATCACATACATACATACATACATACATACAATATAATTCAAATCCTCATTCTGGTCTTAAAGGCACAACGGGTCTTGCCCCGACGATATCTAGCTGATGTAATACATACATACATTCGGCCTCTTTCCGCCTCCTCGCATCGCCCACTCCGCTCTTCAAACAGACTTTGGCTCTGTCCCCGTCCTTTACCTCAATCGGCCCCTCTCTTTGAAATGCGCTGCCTCCATTTACTCGCTCTCAAACACTCTAGCTGGTAACCCCCTTCCTCCTTTGCTTTTCTCAAACCTAGGTCCTATTTCTTCTCTCGAGGCCTTGCACACTGGGAGCGCCTCTGAACGGTTCACCCTACTAGAAACGCTCTATAAATGTTTCAATACAATACAAAAACAATACATAATTGTGCTCTCAAATATGAACACATGCTTTTACATACATACATACATACATATACATACATACATACATACATACATACATACATACATACATACATACATACATACATACATACATACATACATACATACATACATACATACATACATACATACATACATACATACATACATACATACATACATACATACATGCATACATACATACACATGCACAAACTCAGGACAAAATCTAACGTTGCTAATATGTTGCACACGAAACAACTGAGTTGTAGGGATCAAAACCTAACCCCAACATCTTTTCAATTACTTAGCTTCGTGGTTAGAAGAGGAGCTTTGGGGTTGAACCCCCAACAACCCATCCCCTCAAAAACATCTACTATAGGACACCGAGTCTAATATCATTATCATATCATGCCAACTGCGAAACACGAGCCACGCTTCAGGTTACCCCAAAAATCACGTGTCGTCGCCTGCACCCTCCCTAGTTTCACGGACTACATTGTTTTGCTATCTGAATCGTTCGTTATGACATTTTACATCACATAGGCTAGGGCAGAGGTGCCTCTGAGTGGGGCGCTATATAAATGTTCAATTATAATTACACTTACATATATGCAGCAACAGGAAGGAAAATGAACATATCGTATGACCAATGTGATGGTGAGATAATTTGTTTTCGCTATCGCGAAACTGAAGATAAAGTCACACGCTCATGATTGATATGAAGGAACGTTATCGGGTTTCAGTGCTCTGTGTTACTGTGTACTTGACGTTTCCGATTTCCTATATTCATGAGGTCAGCAGAGGAAATAGCGGACGTCATAGCCGCCTATAATATGACGGGAGTGGGACATAATAGGCCTAGACTGATTATACATAAGCTTAATTATAATAATTGTGTGTTTACTATGCTATAGTCCCACCAGAGGCTAATTACAATTATGTGTGCTTTCAAATGGTATGTCCGGAAAACCGTACAACAGTTTAACCAGAACTGTCGTCATCGTCGTCGTCATCATCATTATCATCAACAACAACAACATCATCATCAATTATTCCTGACGCCAACCATTTTGACTGCTATGGGTACGAATAAATTATCTCCATTCTTTGCAGTAATTTCTGATTTTTCTCTTGTTGTGTCCAAGTTTAAAACAGTCTATCGAGCCTATTCCTCGTGTAAACTATGTAAATGTACAGGCATTTCTATACCAACCGTATTGCCTCAACCATGTGCACGCTCTTTTTCAGTGAATTGATCAGTTATGATAAGGGGGTTGGGAGGGTTAGCCCTCCCAATTCGTTTTTCAACCCCTCCATTTAATTCCCAAAAAATACCTTGGGTGTGGTAAGTTAAACCCCAGCACAGCTTTCAATGGCTCAATGTATCTTATTTGTTTAGGCTAATTAATTAAAGCTATTGCTTTGTTTTTCTCACTTTTCATTCAAAACATTTCAATATATTTAATATATTCGTTTATTAAACTTGCTGACACACCGCAGTGAAGTACATGCATAAGAAATGGTTGTAAGTGAATCAGTGTTTGTTAAGTCATAATTTTTTTTATAGAGCTATGAATCTTCTGAAATAAAACTCAAGAGTTTTCCATCAAGTGTTCTTCATTGTTTCGACTTTTTGACACAGCTAAGGACCGTATACATTTGCACGTACCGTACACCCACATCCGGTACAATTTTGCACGTATACCGGTTTAAGTACGTAAGAAATTCGGGTCGGGACATCCGGACATAAAGAACTTTCCAACCCTCCCCCGTTCAAACTTGACATTCAAACCCTGGTTGAGATCCTTCACCTTCGCTGCCCGTTTGAATGGGCGCCACGACATTTGAGGTCCCCGTGTACGGACCGTGCTAGACTAAGATTCAAATCTCTGAATAAGCCAGCATCGTTAGACGGCCTATGAGCGCCTCTTTTATTTGATTCTTGCACGCAATGTATTGAGGAAGTTGGTTGGCGATTGGAACCAAACCATCGGCGAAGTTCCTTTGGTGGGCTATATGGACCTCAGTGTAGCGTCTACCAATGGTGTGGTTTAGAGAACGGTCTCCATCGAACTTCAAAAGTTCATTCATTCATTCAAGTATTTATATAGCACCTCTTCAAGGAAACTACTCAGAGGTGCTCCCGACTCCAGCACGGTCAAAAAGAACAGTTTTCAAGCGCTTGTAGAGTGTGTCAGAGAATGACCTAGGGAACAGGCGCAGCTCAAGAAAGAGGCCATTCCATACCGCCGGCCGGGCCTAACACAGAAAAGTGGGGGGGGGGGTAAACGCACGTTTTGGACATAAACTAGAAGGGTTGTTGATTTCCGATAATATAGGCCTAAGTGTACCAGAATTAGAGGGGTTGTTTTCCCAATCCAGTTGGGGAGGGGTTAGACGTCACTTGCCACTAGCTATGGTAACATTTGGAACCAAAACTTCGCTGAACGACGTCTTCCTCACTCCAGGCTGTGTGATCTTGAGAATAGTACTTTGGATTTTTGAAGTCCGTCAACAAAACTATACAACAGAAGCCGATAGTGAATGTGCCCCGACACGAGACAATTTCATCTGCAAGCGTCTAGCCACATTAGTGTCTAAAGCTAACAGTCATTACTCTTCAGACTGGATATAATATCAGTAACAAGGAGGTCAACGTTGAGTGTCGCAGGGAGCTAACCACGAAGGGATCATACATCTTCTCATCATCGATTAGTCACTGGGTCTAGGCGAGAGTTCGGATCACTCGTGATCATTGTCTGTCGAAGTTCAAAGTTCACGAGGGATAATCAGACGACTCAAAGATTAAAAGATTAAAGAGACGCCGGTAACATACAACCGTTAGCGGCCTGGATTGACAAGTGTTTGCTTAATCACCGAGGGATTGACTACCACTCGTTTGAATATCGGGCTAGTAAGGTCTGTACTCGGTCCCCTAGTACGGTCTGTACCAAGTCCCCAAGTACGGACCGTATAGTCAGTCTTAAATGGCGTGGCACCCATTCAAACAAGCAGCGGTGGTGAAGGTCCTCAAACCACCAATTAATTACGAAACTGAACGGGGTCTAGGCCACTTGGGCACGAAATAAAAACGCGTAGGGCTACATTTTACATTTAACGGTTTATTGATTATAGCTGTGTTGACTTGATAAAAGGAGTGGAGCCGAAATCTCAAGACACATTTCTACCCAGCAGGCGGGAATGGAATGACCCACCTCTCTATAATCTCTATTGACTATAGAGTATAGACTATCGAGCACCATAACGAGAAACTGAATCAGTACATCGGTCGGTCATTTGTTCGGTCGGTCGGTCATTTGTTCGTCCAGTCGGTCATTTGTTCGTTCGGTCGGTCATTTGTTCGTTCGGTCATTTGTTTGGTCGGTCATTTGTTTGGTCGGTCATTTGTTCGTTCAGTCATTTGTTCGTTCAGTCATTTGTTCGTTCGGTCATGTGTTCGTTCGGTCATTTGTTTGGTCGGTCGGTCATTTGTTCGGTCGGTCATTTGTTCGGTCGGTCATTTGTTCGTTCGGTCGTTTGTTCGTTCGGTCATTTGTTCGTTCGGTTATTTGTTCGTTCGGTCGTTTGTTCGTTCGGTCATTTGTTCGTTCGGTTATTTGTTCGTTCGGTCGTTTGTTCGTTCGGTCGGTCGGTGATTTGTTCGTTCATTCATTCGGTCTGTCTGTCGGGTGGTCGTTCGGGTTCGCTTCCCGGTCGGGTCGGTTTATCAGAGATTAATTTCTCGGATCTTTACTGCGGGTGGCTCGGTCGCATTATAAACGTGGAGTACAATACAACACACAATACAACACATCACAATACAACTGGGGCGCGGTGGTTTAGGGGTATGTTCGGTGCCTTGCAGCTGGAGGGTTGCGGGTTCGAATCCACCTCAAAGTCGCCGCGTAGGGACCCTGGGCAAGTCCTTCACTCGCAATTGCTCATGCGCTTCGGCGTGAAACTCCGATTCAGCGTCCGCGCAGTAGTCGGGAGCGCCTCTGAATGGGAAATCTGGTTGGGGCGCTATAACAAGTGTTCAAATACAATACAATATACAATACAATACTCATGACTGTTGGTGAGGTCGTGCTAAGCTCAAAGCTATTAGTGTTTCATGGGGGAGAGTGAGCTGACGAATGTCCTTAACCAGATGGTTGGTTGTCTCTCGAGTCTGGTGGACTTTGAAACGAACTGCGCTGAGTGCTTGAGGTCCGGTTCGTGTGAAGAGTTAATACGGGTGGAGGGAAGGGATGGAGGGACGTCGAGAAGAAGAAGATAAGCTGCGAATGGGGGCTGTCAAGGTCAGGGTCACTGCTATGTATAGAACTAAAAGAGAAAACAGACAGACAGGCAGGCAGGCAGGCAAGCAGGCAGGCAGACAGACAGACAGACAGACAGGCAGACAGACAGACAGGCAGGCAGGCAGACAGACAGACAGACAGGCAGGCAAACAGACAGGCAGACAGACAGACAGACAGGCAGACAGACAGACAGACAGGCAAACAGACAGACAGGCAGGCAGGCAAACAGACAGACAGGCAGACAGACAGGCAGACAGACAGGCAGACAGACAGACAGGCAGACAGACAGACAGACAGGCAAACAGACAGGCAGGCAGGCAAACAGACAGACATGCAGACAGACAGTGAGTGAGTGCTTGCGTAAGTGAGTGAGTGAGTGATTAAGTCAATGTGTTGGTGCGTGGGTGGGTGAGCGAGCGAGTGGTTGGGTGAGCGAGTGAGCGAGCGAGTGAGTAAGTGAGTAAGCCAGCGAGCAAGTGAGCGAGTAAACAAGTGAATCTGACTGACTGAATACAGATGAAACACACAGATATGCAAGCACACGAATGAGCATAGAGATACAAACAGGAAGCTTAACATTCAAACACAGTATGAAGCACAATGCATGTAGGCATGTACGGCATCCATAAATAACCTCTCCCGTTGATATTCATGTAAGCAGCGCAGCTACCGAAGCATTAAGGCGTGAAGTGTTTCACTTAATTCTCGACGGCAGATCCAATTTAAACATTCATCTGCATGTGATATGAATAGGCCTATAGGAGGTTTAGACCAGCTTTATCCTATAGGCCTCTTTTATTATGGGCTGACAAGAGGCCATATATCAGGCCGACAGGCGGTGAAGGCCTAAGCCTATTATAAGTGGTTAGAAGGGGCGTTACCAGTTTAGAACTGGTAACAGTTTTATAGCTCATTCAGTATGTTATGTTGTCGTCTCCGTATTAAGGCCAATTTATTCGTTGCATTTTTAACCATTTTTATTTTTATTATCAGTTGTTTGTCGTCGTCGTCGTCATCATCATCATCATTATTACCACCATCGTCATCTTCATCATCAATATCATTATCTTCTTCTACATCATCACAGGCGTTGTCGTCGTCGTCATCATCATTATCATCATCGTCATCATCATCTTCATCATTGCCACCATTATCATTACCATCGTCATCATCTTCATCAATATCATCATCTTCTTCTACATCATCATAGTCGTTGTCGTCGTCATCACCATCATCATCTTCATCATCATCATCGTCATCATCATCAATATCATCATCATTACCATCATCGTGGTCGTCGTCGTCATCATCATTTATCGCTAAAGTCATCATAACCATTATCATTATCGTCATCATCAGTTGCTGGCATCAGCAAATACATGTAGGCGGAGGAGATGATTGCGAATTACAAGTGATCTCGACTAGACTTCTCGATTGTCCAATGTCCATCCGTCAGATAATATCAATTGAGTGGTTACTAAATCTTTCTCGTCTGACTAGAATAACCAGCGTTTTTTCTAGAAAAAAGGTTCCGGAACTCAACAAATTCAGAACAATTATAGGGCATATTCTATGCTAATATTTCTATAAGCATATATATATATATATATATATATATATATATATATATATAATTATATATATATATATATATATATATATATATATATATACATTGAAAGCACTTAAATTAAATTAAAGCATCGAAGCAATTTCAGATAATATTTTAGTAAAATTCTAAATTAACTAATTTATTTTTAATAGTTGAAAAAAGGTCCCGGAACGCCGCTCAGGTCCGCTCCCGCTGAAAAAAAGCACCGAGAATTACCGTAGCAGTAGCCTATGATACAATGCAGTACAATACAATACAATATTAAAGAGTAATATATATATATATATATATATTATATATAACAAATAATTATATATAAACGACCTGTATACACACAACGACTTATATATAGGGGAAGGGCTTCTAATATGGGCCACCTAAGAAACTTTTCTTATTTCATAGCACAGAAGCAAATTAAACGTGTAGTTTATTTATTCCATGCATTACTTGGCATGAGTTGTTGCCAAATATGAAGGAATTATTCCTTAATCTGTGCAAATAAATTTTTAACGAATTTTTTTCAAAATACGGAAAATGGCTCATATTACACGACCGGGTGTGTAATACGAGCCACCATTTTAAAGATGGAATTGCAATGTTTCCGTGCCGCAGACTAATATTAAAACAGTAAAAACGATTTTCAGAGATTAAACTTACTAGGATAACCATTCAGAAACAATTTGGCCTATGCCTAATGTAAACAACACTGAGAACCGGTTACATGGAAAAAATAGCCATAACGGCCTATTTCTACTGTCTCATTCCATAAAGATATGGCCCATATTACACATTCGATCACAGGACCGTATTACAAAAATGGTGTGCCTCGGGGAAATCTGTTATAGCGTGATCGACGAATGTATTATAGATCAACAAAGTTGTGATTTTATATAATAAAGAAATTGTCTATCTTCTGAAACATCAGGGCATACCATAGATGAAATCCTAAACTATATAACACTTGTTGAAGTTCAGCAAGTCTTATAAGCAACATGTACCAAAACATAAACGTTGATGTTTTTCGGGCAGAAGTTATTAGTAAAGGGACACATCCAGAACAGGAAGTTGAAATCAGTATACGGATGGTTTCCCAATGTAAGAGCTCTCCGCAGACATGATAGGTGGGAAATACAGTCGAGGCCCATATTACACAGTGGCCCATATTACAAGCCTTTCCCCATAAATATATATAAACAATGCTATGCAACACTATACAATACTAAACTATTCGATACTATACTATATACTATACTCTGCCATACCATACCAGATCATACCATACAATACCATACCATACCAGATCATACCATACAATACTATACCATACCATACTATACAACTTGAGTCGGTATAACCCTCCTTTCAAAGGTCAGAGTCGCCCATGCACACGGCCATATGACAGAACATCGATGGCGTTGAGCAATCGTGAGTGAAGGCCTTGGTCAAGGTCCTTACACAGCAATCGTCTCATGGGAGGAGAATTAAACCCCTACACCAACAAATACACAGTGGTCCTCTGCCAACGCCTCTGATATGTTCTCACAAGGCGCTATACTCATGACTACTAAATAAATACACAGTAGTCCTATTCTATAGCGCCTTTGTGATGGTGTCGGACTGCGCAATATAAATTCCATAGGGCCTATGCACAACTGCAGGACAGCCACTGTGGGGGTTTCGTGTGAAAGACCTGAGGCGTGGCAACGAAAGAGAGGTGGCCAGGCGAGACGAGGTAATGGCACGCTTCAACGACCTCTTGGAATTCCTTTCAGGATACCGCGGGCTTCGGCCTCTGCCTATATATTCTATGAAGAATGATTGCATTGCATGGTATTATGAATGTTTACTTGTTCACACAGAAACTGAGAGAGAGAAACACAAAGACAGAGA
>JACEVL010000692.1:102500-145000 GCA_020284085.1 Aporrectodea caliginosa
TTTTGATTTGGTGTCCTCTTTTTCATCTGTGAAAATATGGTAACCCTACATTAGGCGTAGACGCCTAGTATTATTATTAGTTGTAAAATATAGCGCAAATGGAAGGGAATACGTGAGAAGGGAAGTTGTACGCCTATTCCCCTTTCGAATTCATTTTGGAAACGTATCCAGGTCAGATTGGAGAGGTTTCGAACTCGCATTCTGTCCGTTCCACCGAAATAATGTCCGCAGCGTATTTCCAAAAATAGTTCTGGGATATTTGGTTTCGGTTTTCGGTTTTCCGAATCCTAACAAACGGCTACGGGGGTTTCGTAAACAGCGCTTCGCTGATTTTCGTGTTGTGAAAGAGAGAGAACTGCATGAAATTTCGAGGTAGGACCAACAAATTCAATAACTTTAGGAAATTAACACTGAATGTACAATTAATAGTACAGGTCTGTTTGAAGTATAGCGTTTGATATTTAGTTCTAGGCCTACGCGACGTAGTCACGTAAATAAGGCAGTACCTAACATTAATGCTATCTTAACACTTACGAAAATACAGTACCGGTAGACTATGTCTTTGTAGTCTGGGAGTGTAGGACATTGTCCCCCCGGACATTGTCCCCCCGGACATTGTCCCCCCTGGACATTGTCCAGTGGCGGCGCCAGACACTTTTTGTTACCAGGGCATAGCCAGGGCAGTCATACAAGTAGCCAGTGCAGAGGTGATTTATGGCAAGCGTGGTAGCGCGAGCTTATATGGTGACCATGTGCATGGTGACCATTTAATTTCGCGATACCGCGCTCGCCAAAAGTCGGCCCTCTGTACTGTTATACTTGTCAGGTCAGAGGCTCAGGTGGGCAAAGCCCCCTGAAGCTGAACGCTTTTTCACATTTGTAAAGGAAATTTTTTCATCTCAGTGAACTTAGTAAAGCATTACTAAAAATACTCTTTTGGGTAGCATGCACAACAGTTTTCAAAAGCAACAAGTTCAACAAATAGATCCATGCATTGATTCAGGTATTGTTTACATATTTGCTCAAGTATGAGATGCAACTAAGCCTATACTGTCAGTTGTAGGCTTAACCTCTGTCATTGTGAAAATGTTTGTGAACAACTGTGTTAAGAAGTTGGAAAAAGTTTAACTAAATATTTTTAGTTCACTTAACTTACTTACAAAATCAGTTGCCAACTTTTCATTAAACTTTTTCATTTTATTTGAAAAATAGTTATAGTTTAACTAAAAATTACTTTGTGCCCATCACTGCCAATTCATCTCAAGGAAAAGGTGTACAAGACAATGATAAGACCAGTGATCATATATAGGGCAGAGGCCTGGGCAGTGGCGGGGAGAGAGGCTTCCTGGTGAGAACAGAAATGAGAATGCTGCGGTGTATACGTGAGTCTCGCTGAAAGATAGGAAAAGAAACGAGGACATCAGAAAGAAGCTGGGAGTGGCATGTATTACTGATAAAATACGACAGGATAGATTGAGATGGTACTGTCATGTGATGATAGGATGAAAGCTGCTTGAAGAGAATTATGACGGCAGAGGTCATCGTACGCCGCAGCTGTGGACGGCAGAAGAAGAGATGGGGAGACATGACACAACAAGATCTGAAGTCTCTCAGACTGAAGCAAGAGGCTACCATTCACAGAAAACAGTTGAGAAGAAGGATCCGAGTGGCTGACCCCTCCGCTGGGAGGGATTAATTCAAGCCTGAAGAAGATATATACATGCCGCCTAAACATGCTACTGTCATAGTGCCGTGATGATCCAGGAATGCCATGAATCCACTGGCACTGAAGATTAGGGTTTGTCCTGTCTGCAAATAACAGTTCTGGCAATATGGTCTAATTCTCTTGTCTACATATGGCGAGAAGCACAACCAATCTCTAGTAACCTTCAGATTTCCAGTATACAGAAGTATTAATAGTAGTGTTTGCCAGTATGAGAATTGTAAAAAAATAACCTAGGGTTAGACGTTGATTTATGTGCAGTTTGCGTGTGAAATGTAGACTTTATTTTGGGATCCTATAAGAAAGACTAGGGAAGTTGAACCCCTAACCTCCCCCGGCAATTCTCACCCTGATGTTTGCTACTGACAATAGGCCTCCCACTTCCATCTTCTTCAAACGGACTACTAGGATGACATGGGTCTTGAGATAAATTAAAAGACGCAGATGCGATAGTGGAAGAAAAGTGTGCCCGATCAGTATAGCGAAAGATCCATCCAGCTTAAATAAATCACAGTCTGAGGTAGCAGTGGAACTGGAAGTAATGTCAATTTCCTCACCTCTAATGACGTCTATTTTCTACTTGGAAGTTGTCGGCACATCGGAGCAAAGTGAACTAATAGCTAGCCTATCGGCTTCTTCCTCCGCTGTATCTGCATTCTCCACAACAGCTGCAGCTGAGGGAATATCAGCATCTGAGGTTTGCATCTTAAAGAACAAATTGATGGAAGGAGTACCGACAACAGGAACCTCAATTTTCGACTTTCCTCTGCTCCTTTCTGAATGCCAGAACTGTACATACGTTTCAAGGGATTCATGGCTGATGATGATAATTTTCGTCTACGTATTATATTTAAAAGTAGGGCCTACGGTAAACGAATGAATATACCATGGCTTGTACAGAGACACTGTAGGAGACAGGCGACAGAGACAGCGATATATATAATAATATATTATATTATATATGTGTGCATATATAGAGAGAGAGAGAGAGAGAGACAGAGACAGCGACAGAGACAGAGACAGAAAGAGAGAGAGAGAGAGAAAGAGAAAGAAAGAGACAGACAGAGACAGACAGACAGAGACAGACAGACGCTGGAGCAGAGTGATAGGAAAAGTAGAGGTTACAGGGCACGCAGTGGATGCATGCCTCAATGGAAGAATCATCACTCACTGCCATGGCCGTATATCGAGCGTGTCTCCATGTACAAACAACTGAGTGTTCGCTTCTACTGTGGTTCAAATATTCCGACACATGTGTAGGTGACTGATAGACCACACATACACACGTCTGTGGACCTGCAGTTGTGTATCGTGTATCATGTTATAAAGCTGTATAGCAACATTTTGGAGCCAAAATATTTGGCAGGGCAACGACCAGGGCAAAGGCTTTTTTACCAGGGCATTTGCCCTGGCATGCCCTGGTGTAGTGCCGCCACTGACATTGTCCCCCCAGGGTAGGACATTATCCCCCAGTCTAAGATATAATCGTATAATATTCTTGTGGAAATGCAGGAAAATGATGAAAATAATTGTTGGCCTAAATGGAAGTTTGATTTATAAGATGTATAAGTGTTTCCGTAAATAGAAGCTGCATTGATTAAATTAAGTTTTTATTTCATTGAACCAAAGACTTGTTAGTATAAATTTTAAGTTAAAACGTGTTAATGTAGGCTATGTTAGTTGCTAACAAAAGTGTCTCATAGCTGAAAAATTGCCAACAATTCTAAAATCGGATGATATATGTCTAAATGACACTAACTAGTCTTCACTTTATAACTGATTCACCGACTGACACAAACAAGTCTTAACTTTCGTATTGCTTATGAACTGAGTGACATTAACAAGTCTTAAGTTTAGGCCTACACCTGAATGAAATAGCCAACAAAAACGGCAACTAAGTTTTATCAATGACATGCAGACTATAGGCTATTTACACAGAGGGGGGGACAATGTCCGGGGGGGATAATGTCCTACGCAAAATGGGGGGACAATGTCCAGGGGACAATGTCCGGGGACAATATCCGGGGGACAATGTCCAGAGGGGACAATGTCTGTTCTCCTAGTCTGGATATAGGCCTAAGATCATATGACGAGAGAAATATTGAATAACGAGTTAAAAATAAAGATGTCGTGTTAGGGATAGCAATTAAAAGCCACATCCTGAATGAATGCCATGATAAAACTGTTCGGACACACGATCGTTTCATAATCATGTTACTCACATTGAGTCATATCTTACAATCATAATATTTTTAATATTTCATGATGCCATTTGCTAAAAAAAACTGTTGAGCCTCTCGTCAGCCTTGGTTTAGCCCTGCTAAAACGTGCTAATTTTTAACGCGTTAGGCCTATTTCTGATGCTAGGCCCCAGAAGTCAATAAATCGTAGGCCTAATCGTGATCGTAAACTAAAAATTTCTAAAACGTCACTTGAAAGATAAACTCCGGTCGCCAGCTTAGGAGAAGGGGAAAGAGCAGTTGCTTAAGCTAACCCTGAGGCAGCCATGGGTATGAAGTGTTAGCGACTTTATTTTCTTAGCCTCGGCATATGAAGGCGGGTGGCCAATCCTCTAGCTTCGTCGTCTCATCTTGCTTTCGACAGTGAACGGTCACTGTACTAATTATAGCTGAGTTGGTTAAGGGTGCAGATGGAGCAGAAATCTCAACTGATTTCTGCCCTGGTGGGTAATTTGAACCCCGACCTCTCGACTGACAGTCCAGCGCGCTAATCACTACACTATTTGACACCAGTAACACCAGTAGTACAGGCCCAACCGATAGAGTACATTACAAACCGATAGAGTACAGGGCGAAACCGATAGAGTACAATAGAGTACAGGCCAAACCGATAGAGTACAGGCCAAACCGATAGAGTACAGGCCCAAACCGATAGAGTACAGGCCAAACCGATAGAGTACAGGCCAAACCGATAGAGTACAGCCCAAACCGATAGAGTACACCGATAGAGTACACCGATAGAGTACAGGGCCAAACCGATAGAGTACAGGCCAAACCGATAGAGTACAGGCCAAACCGATAGAGTACAGGCCAAACCGATAGTACAGGCCAAACCGATAGAGTACAGGCCAAACCGATAGAGTACAGGCCAAACCGATAGAGTACAGGCCAAACCGATAGAGTACAGGCCAAACCGATAGAGTACAGAGTACCAAACCGATAGAGTACAGGCCAAACCGATAGAGTACACCGATAGAGTACAGGGCCAAACCGATAGAGTACAGGCCAAACCGATAGAGTACAGGCCAAACCGATAGAGTACAGGCCAAGCCAAACCGATAGAGTACAGGCCAAACCGATAGAGTACAGGGCCCGATAGAGTACAGGCCAAACCGATAGAGTACAGGCCAAACCGATAGAGTACAGGCCAAACCGATAGAGTACAGGCCAAACCGATAGAGTACAGGCCAAACCGATAGAGTACAGGCCAAACCGATAGAGTACAGGCCAAACCGATAGAGTACAGGCCAAACCGATAGAGTACAGGCCAAACCGATAGAGTACAGGCCAAACCGATAGAGTACAGGCCAAACCGATAGAGTACAGGCCAAACCGATAGAGTACAGGCCAAACCGATAGAGTACACCGATAGAGTACAGGCCAAACCGATAGAGTACAGGCCAAACCGATAGAGTACAGGCCAAACCGATAGAGTACAGGCCAAACCGATAGAGTACAGGCCAAACCGATAGCCAAACCGATAGTAGGCCAAACCGATAGAGTACAGGCCAAACCGATAGAGTACAGGCCAAACCGATAGAGTACAGGCCAAACCGATAGAGTACAGGCCAAACCGATAGAGTACAGGCCAAACCGATAGAGTACAGGCCAAACCGATAGAGTACAGGCCAAACCGATAGAGTACAGGCCAAACCGATAGAGTACAGGCCAAACGATAGAGTACAGGCCAAACCGATAGAGTACAGGCCAAACCGATAGAGTACAGGCCAAACCGATAGAGTACAGGGCCAAACCGATAGAGTACAGGCCAAACCGATAGAGTACAGGCCAAACCGATAGAGTACAGGCCAAACCGATAGAGTACAGGCCAAACCGATAGAGTACAGGCCAAACCGATAGAGTACAGGCCAAACCGATAGAGTACAGGCCAAACCGATAGAGTACAGGCCAAACCGATAGAGTAAACCGGCCAAACCGATAGAGTACAGGCCAAACCGATAGAGTACAGGCCAAACCGATAGAGTACAGGCCAAACCAGAGTACAGGCCAAACCGATAGAGTACAGGCCAAACCGATAGAGTACAGGCCAAACCGATAGAGTACAGGCCAAACCGATAGAGTACAGGCCAAAACCGATAGAGTACAGGCCAAACCGATAGAGTAGAGCCAAACCGATAGAGTACAGGGCCAAACCGATAGAGTACAGGCCAAACCGATAGAGTACAGGCCAAACCGATAGAGTACAGGCCAAACCGATAGAGTACAGGCCAAACCGATAGAGTACAGGCCAAACCGATAGAGTACAGGCCAAACCGATAGAGTACAGGCCAAACCGATAGAGTACAGGCCAAACCGATAGAGTACAGGCCAAACCGATAGAGTACAGGCCAAACCGATAGAGTACAGGCCAAACCGATAGAGTACAGGCCAAACCGATAGAGTACAGGCCAAACCGATAGAGTACAGGCCCAAACCGATAGAGTACAGGGCCAAACCGATAGAGTACAGGCCAAACCGATAGAGTACAGGCCAAACCGATAGAGTACAGGCCAAACCGATAGAGTACAGGCCAAACCGATAGAGTACAGGCCAAACCGATAGAGTACAGGCCAAACCGATAGAGTACAGGCCAAACCGATAGAGTACAGGCCAAACCGATAGAGTACAGGCCAAACCGATAGAGTACAGGCCAAACCGATAGAGTACAGGATAAACCGATAGAGTACAGGCCAAACCGATAGAGTACAGGGCCAAACCGATAGAGTACAGGCCAAACCGATAGAGTACACCGCCAAACCGATAGAGTACAGGCCAAACCGATAGAGTACAGGCCAAACCGATAGAGTACAGGCCAAACCGATAGAGTACAGGCCAAACCGATAGAGTACAGGCCAAACCGATAGAGTACAGGGCCAAACCGATAGAGTACAGGCCAAACCGATAGAGTACAGGCCAAACCGATAGAGTACAGGCCAAACCGATAGAGTACAGGCCAAACCGATAGAGTAGGCCAAACCATAGAGTAAACCGATAGAGTACAGGCCAAACCGATAGAGTACAGGCCAAACCGATAGAGTACAGGGCCAAACCGATAGAGTACAGGCCAAACCGATAGAGTACAGGCCAAACCGATAGAGTACAGGCCAAACCGATAGAGTACAGGCCAAACCGATAGAGTACAGGGCCAAACCGATAGAGTACAGGCCAAACCGATAGAGTACAGGCCAAACCGATAGAGTACAGGCCAAACCGATAGAGTACACAGGCCAAACCGATAGAGTACAGGCCAAACCGATAGAGTACAGGCCAAACCGATAGAGTACAGGCCAAACCGATAGAGTACAGGCCAAACCGATAGAGTACAGGCCAAACCGATAGAGTACAGGCCAAACCGATAGAGTACAGGCCAAACCGATAGAGTACAGGCCAAACCGATAGAGTACAGGCCAAACCGATAGAGTACAGGCCAAACCGATAGAGTACAGGCCAAACCGATAGAGTACAGGCCAAACCGATAGAGTAAACCGATAGAGTACAGGCCAAACCGATAGAGTACAGGGCCAAACCGATAGAGTACAGGCCAAACCGATAGAGTACAGGCCAAACCGATAGAGTACAGGGCCAAACCGATAGAGTACAGGCCAAACCGATAGAGTACAGGCCAAACCGATAGAGTACAGGCCAAACCGATAGAGTACAGGCCAAACCGATAGAGTACAGGGCCAAACCGATAGAGTACAGGCCAAACCGATAGAGTACAGGCAAACCAAACCGATAGAGTACAGGCCAAACCGATAGAGTACAGGCCAAACCGATAGAGTACAGGCCAAACCGATAGAGTACAGGCCAAACCGATAGAGTACAGGCCAAACCGATAGAGTACAGGCCAAACCGATAGAGTACAGGCCAAACCGATAGAGTACAGGCCAAACCGATAGAGTACAGGCCAAACCGATAGAGTACAGGCCAAACCGATAGAGTACAGAGATACAGGCCAAAACGATAGAGTACAGAGTACAAACCGAGAGTACAGGCCAAACCGATAGAGTACAGGCCAAACCGATAGAGTACAGGCCAAACCGATAGAGTACAGGCCAAACCGATAGAGTACAGGCCAAACCGATAGAGTACAGGCCAAACCGATAGAGTACAGGCCCAAACCGATAGAGTACAGGCCAAACCGATAGAGTACAGGCCAAACCGATAGAGTACAGGCCAAACCGATAGAGTACAGGCCAAACCGATAGAGTACAGGCCAAACCGATAGAGTACAGGCCAAACCGATAGATACAGGCCAAACCGATAGAGTACAGGCCAAACCGATAGAGTACAGGCCAAACCGATAGAGTACAGGCCAAACCGATAGAGTACAGGCCAAACCGATAGAGTACATAGAGTACAAGGCCAAACCGATAGAGTACAGGGCCAAACCGATAGAGTACAGGCCAAACCGATAGAGTACAGGCCAAACCGATAGAGTACAGGCCAAACCGATAGAGTACAGGCCCAAACCGATAGAGTACCGATAGAGTACACCGACCGATAGAGTACAGGCCAAACCGATAGAGTACAGGCCAAACCGATAGAGTACAGGCCCAAACCGATAGAGTACAGGCCAAACCGATAGAGTACAGGCCAAACCGATAGAGTACAGGCCAAACCGATAGAGTACAGGCCAAACCGATAGAGTACAGGCCAAACCGATAGAGTACAGGCCAAACACGATAGAGTACAGGCCAAACCGATAGAGTACAGGCCAAACCGATAGAGTACAGGCCAAACCGATAGAGTACAGGCCAAACCGATAGAGTACAGGCCAAACCGATAGAGTACAGGCCAAACCGATAGAGTACAGGCCAAACCGATAGAGTACAGGCCCAAACCGATAGAGTACAGGCCAACCGATAGAGTACAGGCCAAACCGATAGAGTACAGGCCAAACCGATAGAGTACAGGCCAAACCGATAGAGTACAGGCCAAACCGATAGAGTACAGGCCAAACCGATAGAGTACAGGCCAAACCGATAGAGTACAGGCCAAACCGATAGAGTACAGGCCAAACCGATAGAGTACAGGGCCAAACCGATAGAGTACAGGCCAAACCGATAGAGTACAGGCCAAACCGATAGAGTACAGGCCAAACCGATAGAGTACAGGCCAAACCGATAGAGTACAGGCCAAACCGATAGAGTACAGGCCCAAACCGATAGAGTACAGGCCAAACCGATAGAGTACAGGCCAAACCGATAGAGTACAGGCCAAACCGATAGAGTAAAGGGCCAAACCGATAGAGTACAGGCCAAACCGATAGAGTACAGGCCAAACCGATAGAGTACAGGCCAAACCGATAGAGTACAGGCCAAACCGATAGAGTACAGTACAGGCCAAACCGATAGAGTACAGGCCAAACCGATAGAGTACAGGCCAAACCGATAGAGTACAGGCCAAACCGATAGAGTACACCGATAGCCAAACCGATAGAGTACAGCCAAACCGCCAAACCGATAGAGTACAGGGCCAAACCGATAGAGTACAGGCCCAAACCGATAGAGTACACCGATAGAGTACAGGCCAAACCGATAGAGTACAGGGCCAAACCGATAGAGTACAGGCCAAACCGATAGAGTACAGGCCAAACCGATAGAGTACAGGCCAAACCGATAGAGTACAGGCCAAACCGATAGAGTACAGGCCTACAGGCCAAACCGATAGAGTACAGGCCAAACCGATAGAGTACAGGGCCAAACCGATAGAGTACAGGCCAAACCCAAACCGATAGAGTACACCCCAAACCGATAGAGTACAGGGCCAAACCGATAGAGTACACGCCAAACCGATGCATTGCTTGTACGCTGCACTATGTGGTTGACAGCAATTAGCACATTTTGGTGAATTCATATTTGGGCAATCCAAATAATTATGAGATCCGCTACACTTACTGCAAATAGTTGGATTTTTGCAATACAATGTAGAGTGTTCAAAACCTTGACAATTATTGCAACGCCGAGGCCTGGGAATAAAAGGCCAAGTTTTGAAGAAGCGACCATTTATATTTATATGAGGTGGAATTTGAGAGTCATTTTTGAAAGTGATTAAAGTAGTATTACTTGTCTGAGGGTTACCTAGATGTTTCAAGGATCTTATACCTAAGGATGAGGCAATTTGGTCAAGATTATCCTGATTTTCTTTTAGACCATAAATAACCGCCTTTAATGCAGGACTCGCTTTAACTTCCTTCTTTTTAGTCAGAGCAAATGGGAGGCTAGCTGTAACTGGTGTCCCTCCTAATTCAGTAAGATTCAGCAGTTTGTTTCTTTGATTTATGGTACGAGTAAGAATTCGGAGCCCATCCCCTACCATTTGAATTCGTTCCACCTCATCTCCAACAATTTGAGTTATTTCCTTTTTTAGTTGATATGGTTTTGATTTAAAGAAATTTATCAACTCCCTTCTTCCACTTTTGAGGTAAATTGTTTTATTCATCATTTCGTCAATTGTTTTCTGTTTTTCCGTAGAAATAATTTTATTTCTGTCTAGATGATTGGTTCTGGAGGTAGAAGGAATGTTTTTGTATGATGAGTTCTCTACTATTATCGTTTTGAACTTAGTATTATGGATTTGTGCATGATTGTGTGTACTCTTTATTGATGTTGTTTGGACAATAGACACATCATTGCTATAATCATCACAACTGTCACTCACAATAGTGGCCCTAATGTTTGCAATGCTATTTGCAACAACATCAGCAATCAGATTTCGATCAATATTATCTCCAGCACATTCTTCACCACCTTCGACCAAATCCATTCTTTGACTGCAATCAAACCTATCAATACCTGAAGCTAAATCGGTTCCATGACCTTCCTCTATCAAAACATCTGGATTAGTAAATGGCACAAAATTTGCATCAAAAACATTTGCATCAACAGCATCTGCGAAAGCAACATTTGCGTCAATAGCATTTGCGATAACAACATTTGGGGCAACAATATTAGTGGCAACAACATCTGCAACACAATTTGCAATAACGTTAGAAGCACTATTTGAATTATTCTCAAAAATTTTTGCATCCATTCGATTTTCGGAATCATTGACATTTTCTCTCTCAACTTTATTTAGATCTTGAAATCCAATAAAGACTGGATTTGTATAAGTACTCATCTTAAATTTTTTTCTAGGGTTTCCTCTGGGATGTTTTTTACTCTCCCTAAAACTCATCGAAGAGAATTGAACCTGGTTTTTCTGAAGAGGGACCTCCTTCGAAAAGTCAGTTCTCACGAATGTCTTGTCACTTATTGGATTTATCATCCAATCCGGACAGTTCTCTAGTGAGCGGGACCTTCGTCTTGCCATAGATTCATAGTATGATTCAAATTGATCACACTTACCCTGTGCAATATTTTGATTGTGTAGATTGTCACAGGAAGTGTAAATGAAATTTCGCATATCCTCGACAGATTCGGATGCATGATTACCTAATATGTCTTCGCATGAATCTTTAGTTTTTGTTATATTTGAAGTATTTTGACTTAAACCAGATTTCGAAGAGGTAGTTTCACTGGTTGTTGACAAGATTTCTTGATCCGTCCGCTGTGCGTCAGGTTTCTTTCCGGCGTGTAATTTCTCTTCATCGGGTATGTCCAACGAAACATTGCCCGATTTCGACGAACTTGATGTGTTAAGAGATCGCTTTCGTTTGTTCTTTCCCATGTCGAATTTATTTGTTTAATTGCGTAAAGAAAAAGTTAATTCAGATATTTTCCCGCCAGAATGGCGCGAAAACAAACCGAAACAATCTCTTGACCACAACCGCAATCAAATCAAAAACTGGCGATTATCCGTGATATTAATCATTTCTGATTATTCACCTGCAGAAAAAGTCATTCGACTGACATAATTCCATAAAATCCGTAAAGGTTTTCATAAAAACCGTAAATTTCGTAAGTTTTCATTTAAAAACAACGACGTAACGGTATTCGACAACCGCGTCCTCTAGCGAACTCCATCCAATCGAGTCCGACAAACCGAATTATATGTATTGTTGCGTCCACTTATGTATACTAATGCTTCAAGCGTCCCTTATGTATATAGCTTCAAGTGCTGACACTTTAAAGGTGTCTAAAGAGAGCGCTCTGAACAAACGTAGCATTTTAAAGGTTTCTAAATAGAGCGCTCTCATTATTCAAAAATTTAACAGCGTCTTATGGCTAATTACCAAGCAACACAATACAATTAATTATCTACGATACAATGAAACGAGAAACTTATAATAATAATAATAATAATAATAATAATAATAGAGATTTGAGTGCCGTAGTTCGTAAGCAGTCGATGACTCGAAGCAACGATTCAGAAGCACTTTGAGGAGCAGGGGTAAGTCACTCAAGATGGGCCTGTGTGAAAAGTTCAGTTTTTAGATGTTTCTTGAAAACAGCGGCGGCTGTCGAATTTCTAATGTCCGTAGGAAGATTGTTCCAAATTCGAGGGGCTGCTGAGATGAAGGATCTTGATGCAGTTGTTGTGTGACAGCGGTGCAAGACTAGGGTTCGGTTTCCGGAAGATCGCATGTTCCTTGAGGGCATGTGAATTTGAAGGAGGTCGGAGAGGTATGAGGGAGTTTTCGTTGTTACGCAGTTGTAGGTGATGATGGCGATTTTGTATACAATTCTTTCCTTAACAGGTAGCCAGTGGAGGGATTTGAGGAGTGGTTTGCTGCTGGCATGATATGAAGAGTTGCAGACGACCCGTGCTAGGTTGTTTTGAATCCGTTGAAGGGAAGTTAGGTTTTTGATGAAGTCCCATAGAGAAGGCTATTGCAGTAGTCGAGGCGAGAGTTTACAATCCCGCAGGCGATGGTATTTGCAAGTTCTTTTGTTAGAAAAGGTCGGATGTGTCGCAGAGCACGAATGTGGAAATTGGCGGAGCGTACGATTTCAGCCGTTTGGGAGTCCATTGACAGTGTCGAGTCCAGTTTTACACCGAGGATTTTTACAGTCGATGACAGGTTTATGGCTGTGTTTGAGAATGTGGGTTGGAGATCTTGATGCTTGGCAATTTGAGATCTGGTTCCAAAGACTGTGGCTTCAGTTTTAGATGGATTTAGGAGGAGACCATTTTCCAGGAACCAGCGGTTTACAGCCTCTGCACAATGGGTGATGTTGTCGCGACTTTGATTTCCAGAGGAGGCAAGGGAGGTGTAGAGCTGGGTGTCGTCAGCATATTGATGGTGTTGGATCCCGAAAGATTGGATCAGGAAGCTAACTGGTGATATAAACATAGAGAAAAGAAAAGGACCAAGGACACTACCCTGAGGTACCCCAGTGGTGGAAGGTAGAGTGTCAGATTTGGCAGAGCCTAGGGCAATGAAAAAGTGCCTTCCTTCAAGGTAGGAAGTTAGCCAGTTTAGAGCATTACCAGTGACACCAAAAACGTCCTGTGCGCGGGCAGCAAGCAGTTTATGATCCATTGCATCGAAGGCGGCAGAGATGTCAAGGGAGAACAAAAAGGTTGCTGAGCCATCATCAGCATTACATAGTATGTCATTTGTGACTTTAAGAAGGGTTGTCTCGGTGGAGTGGCCAGGTCTGAAACCAGATTGGAACGGGTTGAAATTTGGAGAACTTGTAATGTGTGGAGACAGTCTGGCAAGTGCGAGTTTTTCTAGAATTTTGGAGAGAGTGTTGAGGTTTGATATCGGCCTGAGGTTTAGCAGGTCGGATGGGTCAAGACCATCCTTCTTTAGCAATGGGGTGACTTGAGCAGATTTGAATTTTGTCGGAAAGCGGCCTGATTGAAATGAGAGGTTTGCAAGGTGGGCAATAAGCGGTGCAAAGAGACCAGGACACGATTTAAGGATTTTAGTGGGTAGATAGTCAAGTGGTGATGTTTTAGGCTTGAGGTTGAGAATTATCTTGAAGACCTCCTCAGCTGTTACTGGAGCGAGTTCAGACAGAAGATGTGGAGTGGATGGTAGGTGAAAATGGATGTCGATGTGGCAGAGAGACTGAAGACGACGAGTCCAAAAGGCCCCATTTAAAGATGTCGAAACAAATCGAGGTGGTTGTCTTTTCGACCGATTCTTCTGAAATACGATTCCGTTGGTGAGGGCCACCATTGCTCGCAGATTGCGGTCGGTGTAATTGTAATCGTCATTGAGCATTTGCATAGCGCCACTCAGAGATTCAGAGGCGCTCCCGACACAGATCTGTGCTGTCTCTTTCCCGCTGCTGTTACCCATCGTCTCTTGTTGTCGCTGTGGCACTCGGTAGATGGCGTTACCGTTGTTGTACCCGTTGGAGTTATCATAATATCCTCGTGTTGCCCGGTGCGCCTCCTGCTCTCGATGGCACTGATGCGGGTATAATCTGTTCGCCGCCCGATCCGCATAGGAACACCTAAACTCACCATGTCCTTGATGTCTGTTGTACATTCTCCGATACTGAAAAACAACGATGTTGAACTGCTAAAATCGCCAGCTTTAGGTTTGTTTGTCTTCAACCGTCCTCCAGTCTTCTGGGGCGTGGTGGTGTAGGGGTATGTTCGGTGCCTTGCAGCCCGAGAGTTGCGGGTTCGAATCCACCTCAAGCCGCCGCGAAGGGACCCTGAGCAAGTCCTTCACTCGCAATTGCTCATGCGCTTCGGCGTGAAACTCAGATTCAGTGTCCGCGCTGTAGTCGAGAGCGCCTCTGAGTAGAAAACCTTGAAGGGCGCTTATAATAAAGTGCTCATACATACATACAGTCGAGGAGTGACTACACCACCGACAACCAGGGACCCGGGAACCTATGGCGCCGCATACGCCGATGCTCACCCAAATATTGACCCTGTGGCGCCAAGGCAGGGTCATGCTCACACAACTTTTTGGAAAAAGTAATACTATGAAAATAACAAAGTAATGGAACCTAACCAAAGCCGGCCAAAGCTGGCCCTGGCATTAAGCAAAGGGCAGCAGACGACTGCCAAGTCTGGTAGGATGACAAATTGTGCGAATTATGGATACTTGATACTTGGCTACTCTTTGAGCCTGAACGGTACCACATGTGTAAATGTGTTTGTCGGAAGTCGGAGGTACTGAAGTGACACGGGCTGACGGGCAATATATCATTCTACAAGACTGGGCGCCAGTGGGCGGGCTATGGTTACAGACAGGACAGCTATAATTATTAAGACAGCAGTGATATATATTAATATATATATATACATGTTTAGATATACACATACCTATATATATATATATATATATATATATATATATATATATATATATATATATATATATATAAACATAGGCACAATATTCAGAGTGCCTGGAGAAATAGAGACTAGATCAGTTCTTCTCGAGACTCCATTCGAGTGTATACAGAGGATAATAAATAAGTTTTGTCTGTTTACAATGTCCTTCCGGCATGTATGTATGTATGTATGTATGTATGTATGTTTATTTGTCCGGCTAAAGGCTCCGAAACGGAACGGTTTAGCGATTTGAAAAAATTTACAAAACATTATTACGCAACGTCTAGATCAACGCGACTATTTTCAGTTCGCAATTTTATTTAAACGCCGATATATGTCCATTTTAAATTTCCAACTTTTCGACGAGGCTATGTCTCTTACACCATGGCCATCAGGCCATTTGTCCACGTCACGCATGCTAATTAAATATGCAATCTTACGTCACACATAGCATATAGGTCAACGCTCTGATTCGCAACCAATCACGTTGACCGTTGATTTAACATCAGAAGTGGGGACCACGGGAGAATTTCTAGGTCATCGGACTTAAAGATTCGCCAATGCAACGAAATTTTTAACGAACGTTTTCATTTCAATTTCTATAGATCTCAACCCAACTATATTTCAACTCAAAATTTACTTTAAATTCCAATATTTGGACATTTTAAGTTTCGATGTGGTCATAGTTTCAATGCCATTGAATTCTGGCAAATGCATGGGAGTATATATTACATAGAGTTGATATTAAACAAATTTCAAGCCAGCGCGTAAATTCGCCAGAGGGACACACGAAAAATTTTCACATCGTTAAATTCAAATTCACAGGCGTTGAGGAAAACCCGGGCGAACGCCGGGTAAACTGCTAGTAATAAATAATTTTGAATAAATAAAATTGGTAAATAAAGAAAGTGCAGCCATGTCTAGCGGACCGCCTTTGAAGGCATTTAAACAGACGTTTCTGTCGTTTTGCAAGTCACCTGCAGCTGGGAGGTCTGATGGTAAGTAGGCTACAACTTATGCACTGTCATCGGAAGCGCGTGGAGAGTTGTGATATTCAGGCTCTTATAAGAGAATTTGCCTGCAAGACAAGCGAAAGACGGTCCACATTTGGGTTTTAGTTGATATGTATATTCGTTTCTTATGCAGAACAAGTTGGCACACACACCGCAACCTATAGGACATTAACGATGCTGATGATATCGTTGCATAGGGCGTATACTGTGCGGTTTAATTTTTCTCTATCGTATTATAAGTAGGCCTAGGCCTACAGACGCTCTATAAACACTGGCTGGCACTTTGTATTTTTGATTGCTAAAGCAGTTATTGACTTATTGTGCTATTGTCGCCTTTTATGTCATCAATATTGAGCGTAATAAACCACCAGTGGTTGCAAAAATGACAAAATATTGTTGTAGATAATATCAGGCATAATGAATAATTTTATCCACCTTAGGTCTGTGGCCTACACGGCTGAGGTTGGCTCACACAACTTTTAAACACTTCCCGGGCCTCTGCCGACAACTTTGTTCCATTCTCCATTGTTCCATTGTCTTCTACCTCTTTGTCTCTCTCAACAACTGACTGAATGATTATGCAGTTGTAGTTTAGCTGACATAGATGAATAACTATACTACAAAGTATTGACTTTTTAACGTTGTGACTTTATGTAACACCACACGTGATTAGCTTCGCCCTCCTGCTTTATCCAGGTTAGTGACTGGCGCTACAATACTGTTGGAGGAGGATCCAGAGTTTATCGGCAGCTTATGATAACATAGGCCGTTTCCGCCGACAAATAATAATAATAATAATAATAATAATAATTCTTCCTTTATTGAAACAATCCGGTTGACACATCGCAACCGGTACAGTTTACAATTATGCAATTGAAACAATTCACAAGAGCGCAAATGACAGAAGACATAAATCTTAACTACTAACAGAACAGACAGCCTGCAATACACGGCGCTAATAGAGCCTACAAAGCATGTCCGCCCTACGGGACTCGAACTCGGTACCTCTCGCCTCTACGCCAGATGTTATCCAATGCGCTATCGGGCCCCCTAAAGATTATTTTTGGCATATTACAGCTCTAGAATACCGTTGCTTGTTTACTGTTTAACGACCACTGTACGGTAACAAAGACCATTAGCGTCGCCATCCTCCTGTATCCAGCTTGGACTGGCACTGACACAGTAGGCTACGATCAGTGGCGGAGTTACAATACCGTTGAACATATTAAGAAGGCTTGATTTAGTTCAACAATACCGTTGAAACAAATCAGGTCCTCTTATAGTATTTGGTCATTATTAAAAGAGGTGTCCGAAAGCTAAGAAACTGAAATACTACTACATGCTTTACGATATCTTGAAGCTGCTATGGCCGCTGACGTTCACATTTCTTTTATACCACTGAATACACAGAGATCGAATTCAATGTTACTTTACACCTTATGTTGTAGAGGGATTTATTAACAGCAGTGTTATTACTATCTAACGACGCTGTGATTTAACAAGCCACGCCCTCATTCATAACAATAAATGCAATTTTATTGAAAGTACTGTAAACAGTGGTCACATGGTTGGAGCAGAGTTTAATTTGAATCAAGATATTAGATGAATTTTGCTTTTACGGCCCCTTTTATTGTTGGTTCATTGTATTTTTGTTGATGTTAATGAGTGCAGTAGGCTGCTTTTGTTTGGGTTAAGGTCATTCTATCCGTCCTTGTGTCCGTCTAACGCTACCTCCCTCCCTCATTCACTTTTTCCTTCCATCCTCCCTACCTCCCACCTTTCTTCATTACGAGGCGATTTTGTTAAACACCTTTGAAGCGGTTTAGACTGATGCTATAATAAAGGCCAACTGCCTTTAATCGCAAGTACATGAATGTCAATAAAAGTAAGGTAATGTCGACGTCAACGGCTCTGAAAGCCGCAAGATAACACTGAACACTTAAAAGTTAAACTATTAAAATCGCCAGTTGTAGGTTGTCTTATCTTCAACCGTCATCGAGTCTGAGGAGTGGCTATACCACTCACGACTTTCTTCTCTTCTCTTCTGCCTCTTGTCTCTCTTGCTTTAAGTTTAACTGATCGAATGGTAACTCAGTTGTAGTTTAGCTGACATAGACGAACTAACGATACTACAAAGTAGTTACTTTTCAACGTATAGAGGACTTTTTGTACATGCAATAAGAAAGATTATTAGCGTCACCCTCCTGCTTTTTCCACGCTGGAGACTGTCACCTCCTGAATACAAAGCAGCTGGCGAGTTGCGTTGAAGCTCGCAAAAAGTCGCCATTGATCGTAAACGTTGGCAAAAGGTTCAATACCTGCGACTTGTTAATTGCTGTTTAACGACACTGTGTCTTAACAAAGATGATTAACCTCGCCCTCCTTCAAAACAATGAACTCAATTTTACTGGAAGTACTGTCAACAATGGTCACATGGCTGGAACGCGTGTTAGAACTTGTCAAAATTAATCGGAACATTGCATAATCTGAATCAATGCAATACAATACAATACAACTGTATTTGATATTGCCCTCCTAGGCTCAGAAGTGCACACGACCCTGTACGGCAGAACATCGATGGCGCTGAGCAATTGTACGTGAAGAACTTGCTCAAGGTCCCTACACCTGAATTGCCTCGGATGAGGTTCAAACCTGTACTGTCAGCGTTACAGGACGAGCAATCTAACCAATCGACCACTTCTATGTGTTCCATTCCAAGTGAAATTCTTTCGCTACTCTACTGAATGCAAGGTATATTAAAGGTCTTCAAAGAAAGGTCGACGTCAACGACTCTGGTAGCCATGGGAAAGATGTCGTTAAACATGATATAGGCTGCTTCTGCGTTTAATCCACGGATAAACCTGACTCTATGGAAGGTTTCAAAATTTGTTTTTTTGCGAATAATCAAGGTCCACATGAACGGCCTCGACGGAAAATAAGCTGCCTAAACACAAACAGTAGATAATGAGGTGATTCAGTTACACACCTTTAAAACGGTCCTAGCCGTCGATATAAAAATGTAATACGCGTTTGGAACCAATACTGTACTGAGCATGTAGAGTGAAAGTAAAATGACTGACGTCAACGGCTGTGACAACACTAACCACCAAACGCGTGAAACTATTAAAATGGCCAGATGTAGGTTGTCTTGCCTTCAACCGTCCTCGAGTCGAAGAGTGATTTAACAACGCTTCTGTCTCTTGCGTTTACTGGTCGAAAGATAATTTAGTTGTAGTTCTGTTGACATGGATGAGTAACGATACTACAAAGTAGTGACTTATTAATGTCGTGACATTTCGTAATGACAAAGATGATCAGCGTCACCCTCCTGCTTTATCCAGGTTAGTGACTGGCACTACCAGAGTATGAGCAGTGGCGGAGTTTCCAGGCTCGGGTTAGTTGCTGTTTACCGAAACTGTGTCGTAACAAATGATTAACGTCGCCCTCCTGCTTTGTCCAGTCTTAGAACTGGCACTACCAGAGTTAGGGCAGTTGCGTAGTTTTCATGCTTCGGACTTACACCGTATGATTACAATGCAGATGCTGAGTTGCGTTGAAGCTCGCAACACGTATACAGATTATTACTTTTAGAAGTGAAAACAGGCTTATATAGCCTACTGTTCAACATTAAAAGAGGTGTTATAAGTTCAACAAAAATTGAAGTTCTGCTAAATGTTTAGCGATGTCTTGGGTTGCCATTTTTGCTGTCCTCGACCCTTCTTTACCTGTCCGAACATAGAGTTCAAATTCAACCTTACATTATACGTTTTGTTGTAGGGAGGTTTTGATTAGTAGGCTAACTGGAGATTGTGTCTGCGCAATTACTGTTTAACGAAGCCGTGTCTTGAAAACGATAGCGAGATATAATTGTGAGACGATTTCATTAGACACCTTTAAAATGGTGTAAACCTCTGTTCTGTTCTGTTCTCAGCCATCCTTGTTTCGAGGGTCGGCCGCATATGCAATGCCTTAAGGACCTTGTGTAAAACAGGAAAATGCTGGATACACAAATGCGGGGTGTTAATAGTTTACTAACTTCTTGACACGCCATAACGATACTGGCATCAGAGTAAGTTGTCACACAATATCTAACTACGGACTACTATAATAAGGTAATATAAGTACAAGTAGTTGCTGTAAAACAAGGCCGACACTTCCTAGACCACATGAAACAGTCAAACAGACTGTGATACCGTTAGTTTTCTCCAATTAATTTACGACGAATTAACTTCAAAAATAGTAGAATTACTTTCGGGGACACGCTTTATTTTCCTGTTTAATCGTTTTCGAGGAATCGGGATTCGAGTATATAGACACGGTTTGAAAATGGTGAGTTTATTAATCATCATTTATCTTTATGTGGAAATTGAAGTTCGATTAAACATTAGCACGCCCCATCTTTCAATCGTCAGCACGCCAACAATCTCTAACATAACATGCATGTATGTATGTATGTATGTATGTATGTATGTATGTATGTATGTATGTATGTATGTATGTATGTATGTATGTATGTATGTATGTATGTATGTATGTATGTATGTATGTATGTATGTATGAGCACTTGCTATAGCGCCCCTTCAAGATTTCTGCTCAGACACTGAATCCGGAGTTTCAAGCCGAAGCGCATGAGCAATTGCAGTGAAGGCACAGGGTCCCTACGCGGCGGCATGAGGTGGATTCGAACCCGCAACCCTCCGGCTGCAAGGCACCGAACACACCCTACACCACCGCGCCCCACATAAAACATAACGTTGTAATAATAATTTAATCGTCAATGCATAGAGTCATGGATGTAAGACACTGTTAATGATTAGATTATTAAATGATTAATAATCATAATTAGGGTGATTCACCTCACAATGGGGAAAAAATTATTTTTCCGGATTGATCGACATAGTAGATAATTTTGTTCCTTTGGTCTTTCTGAACAATTCAGTAAAATTTTACTGTAATCTATGAATGTTTACTGGTCGCTCAATGCCCTGAAATCTGAGAGGGGTCTATTTGAAGAAACAGCGAAATTGCCATTGACGAGACACTGGAATGCAACAATCCTATTTACATTGGGCAACAATCGTATAAGCAAGAATTATGTACATAGTCATAGGCCATACATAAACAATTAATTCCTACTTTGTTGCATATTACCATGAAGCTTTTTGAATTGTAATATTTATTCTGAGCTGTGACGTCATTGTTAAGAAGTAAGCTTTGGAATAATGGTACTTGTCGGTTTAACGACCACCAAAAATTCTTCATATATTATTACCTCATTTAAAATTCTTCATATTCTACGTTATTTTAATTCTATGTTACGTCAGAACTTATCTATTACGTCATAAACCTGAACGTTTCGTCATTAGAAACATGGACGACACTAACCTAACCCTGACCCTAACCGACCCTCACGGCGCGTAACAACGAGGCTTAACCTCAACGTAACAGATATGGACTATAAAACTTGAAGTCGTGAGGGTCGGTTAGGGTCAGGGTTAGGTTAGTGTCGTCATTAGAAGACAGATATTAACTGTCGTGAACACATTCCTGTAGGCCTACAGGGGTCTCGTCTAGTTATAATTAAAAGATCTTTTTGGTGGTCGTTAAACCGACAAGTACCGGAATAATTTCACATATACAAAAGGGTAGGCCTACAAATGCATAGTTTTTAGCCGTATAGGATTTGTATTAGACAGTGTGAGAAAGAAAATTAAAAGCAATGTTTTAATACACTTTATACTGAAATTGAAGTTTTTTAAATCTTCATTTCATAAATGTCATTCTTGTGAGAATCCCATTTTCGAAGTATGATTTAAAAGATAATGAAAACTGGCTTTCAGCAGTTTATTCGTTTATGCGTCATTCTTATAGACCTAGCTGCAACAGAATATAGATAATGGCTTTATTTACTGCATTACAGCTAGCAGTGTAAATGGAAGAAAACTTTTGCACTTCTGCGACAAGGTTGAAGACTGAAGTCACGTTATTTGGGAAACCAGAAGCAACCCTTCCTATTAATGTATTGCCTACAGGAGGCCACACACTATACACATTTATCGTTTTTTATTATCACAAGATTTTGAAGAAGACTGTCAGAGAGTTTGAATGCAATGATTATCAAGTTAATCTGAATTTGGAACAAGGCTAGAATTCTTACAGCATTTTAGTCGAAGATAGTGTAAAAGCAAAGGGTCTAGTGGAGGAGTATAATTTGATCAAGAAAAGTAAAAACAGGGACTCTGAGTAACAGAAAAGCCAGATGCATATGTTGAAAAGTACATCTCATTTTTGATATTGCCAATTAGCAAACTGAGCATGTTTTAAAATTTATGAGAATAAGTGGTTGTTGGCAGATCAGCGAGAACCACGAAAGATGAGCATGGCTGATGACAAGGATCTTAGTCAGAAAGAGGCAAGAGTTGCAAAACACAAGATCAGACTTGAACCCAGGTGGAAGCATGAAATGCTAACAAAATCAGCTGAAGGGTCTAGTTCAAGTAATCGGGCAACTAGGATTGCAAGAGCAGCAACGTGAATGATGACGAAGACGATAATGATGATGATGACGACGATTGAAACATGAATTTGGATGATGACGACGACGATGGAAACATGAATTTGGCTATGAAGTCAAGATCCCATTGTACAACAAAAAACAGTTGAATACCCCTCCAGAAGATTTACAAGAAGATACAGCAGACAAAAAACCTTACATTTTTCAAAGCAGAATCTGCATTGGATCACATAAACTTGTCGGACCTCGCTATCTTGGTAGCTGCCATTACTTAAGCAAACTGTTAATACGCGGATGAAGGCCCATTGTAAGTTTCGACTGTTCATCACATGAAATCATCTGTCAGCAAGACTAGATTATCTTTCAAGAGACAATTAGGGGCCTACAAGGAAGTGATGAAATTATGGAATTCTAGGAGAGACGGTCGGTGATGGGATGTATCGTTTCAGACAGTCAGGTGCATTTGGCCACATGGATGACTAATGTCATTTATTGCTTGGAGACCAATATTTTTATAGATCAATCTCAATTGACTGCCTCTGAGAGAAGAAATGTCACTGCATTCTGTTTATTTGCAAGTAATATAAACGTGAGAGCATGAAGAGCCAGTCCGCTGGCATCTGATACACCAGTTAAGGACTTGCAGTTGAACAAGCAGATCAGGCAGCGGAGGATTCCTGGTGAATAATTCTACAATAAAAGTCTACAATTATTGTAGACTTTTTAAAAGACTTTTTAATCAATAGATTTTGTGAATGAATATCTGTTTTCGTGTGACTACCTCGAGTTACTAATCAATCTATGATTCATGCTATTCAACTTTATTGTGTGTGTGATATACATGTATCATACGGCCATCACCTCAATTTGTAACTTGAATACGACTGTATGGAAACTTTTGTGCTCATTGAGCGACCTCTAAAATGCATTTGATTTTGAAAATTTTGATACAGAATTGATTCTGTACACAAAAGGAATAAAATTAGCAACTATGCTTATTAACTTTCCCAAAATATTTTTTTTTAATCACCCTAATCATAATACAAATGCTCTCCTTATTCTTTGGTCAGTCGGTTACCATCACAGCCTATTTCCGACTCATTTCTTTGTTGTCTGAGTAGATGTTACTGCACTCACTGTAACTATTTTTGTTTATCTCTGTGTAAGTCGCCAGTTGTAGGTTGTCTTCTCTTCACTTTCCTCGAGCAAGTAAGTATAATTATATCCTTTTTTTCCCAGATGCATATTCGCACCTTGGTTTACACACTTTTACACCTAGTGTATCACAGCTCATTGGAAACGAAAACAGGCCTGCTCAATAGTACTCATAGCCTACTGTTCTCTATTAAAAGAGGTGTCCGAGGATTAGCGAGAAAATGAAATGCTAATGAATTTTAACGATATCTTGGGACTGCTAAGGCCGCTGACGTCGACCGTTACTATATCTGTTAGGAACTAGAGTTCCAATTAAACCTTACATTACACCTTATAACGTTGTAGGGAGATTTAATAACTGCAATATAACTACTGATTAACGACGCCGTGTCTTTACGTAGATACTTGACCTCGCCCTCGTTCATAACAATAGATGCAATTTTACTGGGAGTACTGTAAACAGTGGTCACATAGTGCGTAACTAACAGAAATTCTCAAATTATTTGGAACAGCGTTTTATTTGAATTAAGAAACACAGACGACTGTTGCTCTTACTACCGCTCTTATTGTTGGTTCATTGCATTGTTGTTGCTGTTAATAAGTACAGTTTTTTTTAGTTTAACGTCACTCTAGCCCATTGTTCTTTTCGTCCATCCGACGCAAGCTCCCTCCCTCATTTCCTCCTTTGTTCCTTCCTCCCTGCGTCCCTCCCTCTGTCATGATTAGGGGCGTCCATAAATGACGTCACGCACCTAGGGGAGGGAGGCTCGGAAATTTGTGACGATGTATGACATGGGGGTAGGGGGTGGGGGGGTTGGAGAAATGTTACGTCACATCAGGTCTATGTAATTAAATTTAACAAATAACAACAATTTAATTTTAACAATAACACAATAACTTTTAGTATTAAATTTTCATAATTATTTTAATGCATAGGGGCACCATTATTAATAATTTTCTAATTATTTCAATATTTGGTCACCGTTAGATTTTAAATAATTTTATTATGCATGCTCTCCCTATTTGTTCCATGAAGGAGCATTTGCTTCGCCATGGAAATTTGGTTATAGAGGGGGCAGAGCTTTGTGACGTCATTTTCAAAGGGGTGTTACTTTTGTGACGAAGTGTGACGAAGGAAAGGGGGGTTGAAAATCGGCAGAAATTGCGTGACGTAATTTATGGACGGCCCCTTATAGGAATTTCTATAAAGAAAGATCGTCATCAACGACTCTGACAGCCATAGGAAAGGTGTCGTTAACGGCCTCGACAGAAAGGGGTCGCCTAAGCAGTAGATAATGAGATGATAACCGTTACACACCTTTAAAACAGTTTAAGCCAACGCTATAAAAGATGGTCAACCGCGTTTGTCGTTAACTACAACTGCAACACATTTGACCGCAAATTAGGCAATTTCGATGCAAACGGCAGGGGCAGCCGCAATATATATTACTAGCAGTTTTTACCCGGCGTTCGCCCGGGTTTTCCTCAGCGCCCGTGTATTTGAATTTAACGACATCTTCGTCAGCGCCCGTGAATTTGAATTTAACGATGTGCACATTTTCGTGTATCCCTCTGGCGAATTTACGCGCTGGCTTGAAATTGTTTAATAGCAACTCTACGTAAAATATACTCCTGCATAGCTAGATTTCAAAGGTCGATGCTTGAAACAGACAATGACCACATCGAAACTTAAAATGTCCAAATATCGGAATTTCAGGTAAATTTTGAGTTGAAATAAAGTTGGGTTGAGATCTATAGAAATTCAAATGAAAACGTTCGTTAAAAATTTCGTATCCCTAAAGTGTTGCATTGGCGAATTTGTAAGTCCGATGACCTATAAATTCAGCCGTGGGCGTGACCACTTCTGATTTGAAATCAACGGTCATCGTGATTGGTTGCGAATCAGAGCGTTGACCTATATGCTATATTTAAGCCTTCGTGACGTGGACAAATGGGCTGAAATGGCCATACTGTAGCCGGTATTGAAATAGTCTCGTCGAAAAAATTGGAAATTTAAAATGGCCATATATCGGCGTTTAAATAAAATTGCGAGCTGAAAATAGTCGCGTTGAATTAGACACGGCGTAATATTCTTTTGTAAAAAAATTTCAAATCGCTAAAGCGTTCCGTTTCGGAGCCTTTAGCCGGATGGACAAACATACGGAAGGACAGAATAATCAGACTTTGGATTATAATATAAGATAACACTAATCACTTGAAACTATTAAAATCGCCAGTTGCGGGTTATCTTCAACCGTCCTGAAGTCGAGGAGTGGTTACACCACGGACAACTTTTTTCCGTTCTCTTCTGTCTCCTGTCTCTCATCACCTGATCGAGTGGTAATTCAGTTGTAGTTTAGCTGACATAGGCGAAATAACAATACTAGAGAGTATTGACTTTTTAACGTTGTGACTTTTGTAACAACACAGGTGACCAGCGTCGCCCTTCTGCTTTATCCAGATTAGTGACTGGCACTACCAGAGTATGGGCAGTGGCAGAGTTTCCAGGCTTGGGTTAGTTGTGTCGTGCTCAAGATGATTAGTGTCGCCCTCCTGTCTTATCGATCATTGGGATTGGCACTACCAGAGTAAGGGGTGGTCTAGTTTTCAGGCTTTGCACTTGCACCACATGCATACAATGCAGCTGCTGAGTTGCGTTGAAGTTGGCAAAAGGTAGTAAGAGGCTGAATACATTATAGATGAACAGGTTTATATATAGCTTACTGTTCAAAATTAAAAGAGGTGGTAAAAGATCAGCAAATAACTGAAGTTCTACTAAATGTTTAACGATATCTTGGGGCTTCTATAATTATATGTCCGCTATCGTCGACCCTTCTTTACCGATTAGGATCCAGAGTTCAAATTTAACCTTACATTATATGCTATGTTGTAATAATAGTAACAGAGTAACAGAGGATTGTGACTCCGCAAATATTGTTTAACAACGCGTTGTCTTGAAAAAGATAACTAGATTAAGGCACAACATCGTTCGACACCTTTAAAATAGTGTAAAGCGACGCTATAATATCGACTGGCGTTTAATCATCGATGATCTTCGCAAATTGAACTCCTTATGTGATTTCTACGTCAACGGCTTTGACAGCCGCAAGATAAAACTAAACACTTGAAACTATTAAAATCTCCAGTATGTTGTAGGTTGTCTTGTCTTCAAACATCTTCGATCGCGAAGTGGTTGCACCACGGACAACATTGTTCCATCCTCTTTTGTCTTTGGTCTCTCATCACCTGATCGGATGGTAATTCAGTTGTAGTTTAGCTGACATAGATGAGTAAAGATAGTACAAAGTAGTGATGTTTTAATATGGTGACCTTTCGTAATAACAAAGATGACTAGCGTCGCCCTCCCGCTTTATCCAGGCTTCGTTCTGGCACTACCAAAGTACGGACAGCGGCGGTGGTGGCGCACAAAGGAAGGTCACCAAAATTTTACAGTCTGCATGCTTAAACCCTTAAAAAGTGTGCGACAAAGAGCCAGGTCTAATACACGTGACTGGAAGGATTTGTGTTGAAGTTCGCATAGAATCCAACACCCGTCGTGCCCTCCTCCTATGTCAAACTTTGGGACTGGCAGTTCCTGAATACAAAGTAGATGCTGAGTTGTGTTGAACCTCGGAAGGAAACCAACACCCGTCGTGCCAAAGATTTGGTCAATTGGGTTCAATCTTCAGAATCTGCGAAATATTTAAAGTACTAAGGCACTTATGTTGTGACATATCTGATATATATACTCAACGCAATTGAAACTGTTGAAATCGAAGTATTGTATTGTCTTATACTGTATCTGAATTCTTTTATATAGTTGCACAAACTCTCAGAATAACTATTCAGAAGCGCTCTCAGCACGAAAATATATAGGGAAATAGATAACGTCTTTAAAGAATTAGAGACCAAAGACTAAAGAAAATTATTAGTCAATACAGTTAAAGCCCTCTGGGTAAAAGGGGAAGATCATTCCAAGTCCGGACCAGTGACAGCATGATGCCCGGTCGTTGAGCCAATGACGAGTATTGTAGGAAACAGTGAAGTAACACATGAAAATCGTTCCTAGTCCAATCAGCTCGAGCGAGGAGAGGGAACTACAGATGACCATTCTCCGCAGTCTCTTAACTCTCGTTAACTGATCTGTTATAATTTAGCTGACTTAGACGAATAAAGATACTACAAAGTTTTTTTTATATGTAGCTTTCGCGTAACAAAGATTTTTCGCCCTCCGCTTTATCCACGTCCGTACCATACCAGAGTCAGGCAGTGCCAGTCCCAAGTCTGGATGTTGCTGGAGGACGCTGTGTCGTAACACTAATTATCTTTGCTATCAAACAGTGTCGTTAGACTGAGACCACTACTAGTACTATTTGCTACCTATCGATGTCGATAAGATGTCATTAACTACTTGAAACTACGATGTGAAATATAACGTTCCGCTTAAACACCTTTGAAAACGTTGTACCAATGCTATAAAAGGGCCACGCGTCTAAGATTTGTATATACTGGTTCCTGTTGTGCACCGTTTTCTAAGGTGTATTTGTCAGAAAAGGAAATAATTTATTGAAATAAATAGATTAGGAAGCAAATGTACATTAAGAATAGTGATCAAGAATTAATTTAAAAAAACATTTCTTGTATATGACAATTGCTGCTAAATATTGTTGAATTTGCATCAGATTGGTACCACATTGCATGTATCACAGACGTTATTAACTGTATTTTTTATGTCGTTAAACAATGAACACTAATGACATTTTAAGGTTATGTGTGGAGAGTGTTAAATAGTGTCTTTCGGACGCTATGAATTCATTTTTTCACTGCACGGTATACTATGTTTTAAATTGTCGTCAACGGCCTTTGATGTCATATATGACGACGTTAAACCTTGGAGTAAAGAAATAAAATTTGGAAATAGAGATCCAAACCGTTGTCAGTCTCTGCTTGTAGCCAAGTGGTTAAAACTCCGCCACAACCCTAACTGTGGTAGCGCCAGTCCCAAGCCTGGGGAAAGGAGGAGGTCGACGCTTATCATCACTGTTATGACATAGTGTCCATAAACAGCAAAAATAAACCAACCGATTGGTTAGAGCGGTCGCCTTTAAACGCGGAGAGTACGGGTTCGAGCCTCCTTCCCTGAAACCTTTACTATCTTGCAAACCTTGGCTCAGTATTTTCAGCACCATCGATGATATTTCGTCATTAGAAAAGTGGCGCTGAATAAACGCATACTATTTTTTGCTTAGACACCTTTGAAAATGTTTTATCTAGTGCCATAAAGGCTCCACACGTCAAAGTTTTGTTAATAAACTGAAGCGTCTTATTTTTATCCATCTAGTTTAACCCTAGGGCTACCAAGCTTTTTTTGTAACACGGACTACCAAGGGGGGGTGGTTACCACCCCCTGGATTTCGTGTTTGGTTTTACATATCATAACTTGTAATATAGCAGTGGATTCAGCATTCATTTCTGCACAGAATGGTATATTTAGTTGTACATTATGTGAATGCACCTCGAAATTACATCACTTTTAACAAAGGAACCCATTAATTAGCAATATTGTATATTATTGCGTACATTTTGTACTTTTGGATAAACAAATATAAGATTATGTGTGTTTTGAAACTAATCTATGTATAAAAGATACACAAAATCATCCCTACACATGTTTATATAGTATAAATGTACATCCATACATATATATCCATACATATATATCGGTTTACGTTGTAATGCTGTATTCAGCCATTTTCAAACAGATTACGCGTATTATTATTTATTTTGATCACTTCCGGTATTCAAAAGACAAAGATGTAGCTATGCAAATGAAGCCCTTCATTCCCTCTAAAGAATGGTATCTTTGTTTCTCTTCCAGGAGGACAAATGAATACGCTACAGACAAAAACTAAGGGGGAGTCCTTCCATTCAGCCATTTTTCGCGCATGTTACGCGTATTATTATTTATTTTGAGCACTTCCGGTTGTCTCAGGTCAACTCAGTGACCATAGAAATGTAGCCCCACATTCCCTCTATAGAATGGTATAATTTGTGTCTCTTAATATTAAACGACGGATAAGATATAGTCGAAAATCTAGGGGGGTATCCACCCCCCTGGTACCTCGGGTATATTGGGTATAACTTTTGAACGGTGTGAGATATCATCTCACATTTTACGTCAAAACGTGTGTAAATGAACCCCCTACAGCTACCTAAAAGGTCAAATTTTTTATTCCATACGGAAAAACTTTGAGATGAAAAAAACCTAGGGGGTGGCAACCACCCCCTTGGTAGCCCGAGGGTTAACTTGCGGGAATCTTGCTTGCTTGCTTGCTTGCTTGCTTGCTTGCTTGCTTGATTGAGCCACAGGCTAAAAAGTCAAATCTTGCGACGACTAGTTCGATCACTTACAATCATTCAATCGTCGTGAAACTTGGCATATAGACTCGCCCTCGCACACACTTCATTCTATCAAAATTTCAGCTCCCCAAAAAAGGCTAGCTTATAGAATCGGGGACTAAACTTTTCGAATCGGGGAATCCCCTTTTCCGATACGCAGCGTTGTGATTGGCCAGCGTTGTGATTGGCCGCAGTCGTAAAATGAACGCGGACTATATATTTGTAGAGGTAACTGCATCATAAGACGCATTATAGGATACTAGATGGATATAGTAAAAAACTTTGTTTTTACGGGCTGTATTTTATTATCCATCTAGTTTAACTTGCGGGAATCTTGCTTGCTTGCTTGCTTGATTGAGCCACAGGCTAAAAAGTCAAATCTTGCGACGACTAGTTCGATCACTTACAATCATTCAATCGTCGGGAAACTTGGCATATAGACTCGCCCTCGCACACACTTCATTCTATCAAAATTTCAGCTCCCCAAAAAGGCTAGCTTATAGAATCGGGGACTAAACTTTTCGAATCGGGGAATCCCCTTTTCCGATACGGAGCGTTGTGATTGGCCAGCGTTGTGATTGGCCGCAGTCGTAAAATGAACGCGGACTATATATTTGTAGAGGTAACTGCTTCGTAAGACGCATTATAGGATACTAGATGGATATAGTAAAAAACTTTGTTTTACGGGCTGTATTTTATTTATTATTGGAATTGCTTTGACGTTTTAAGAGGAAAACGTGATTTTGGAAAGTCTGCTGATTTTATGGAATCGATTTTGTCAGACAAATTTTGCGCATATAAATAGTCCGAAACGCGAAGAATTAATCGAAAGTTTTAGCTTGACTGTATAGTTATGAGCAAGATATTGGTTAGTTTCTGTTAAACGACACTGTTCATTATACAGTGGGGCCTAATAAATGCAAAAATAAATTTAAAATAATAAACTAAATGGAATCGCCGGTGATTGAATGTTTCCGTTTGCCTTCCTCGTTCGTGTCTTTCCGTTAATCTTCGTTCCTAACCGGAATTACACGGAGTCATCCGATGGGACATTCAATCTTCTCCATGGCAGTCAGTCATCGGGATCCGTTCCATCTCAGCCGCTGAATGGAAAGACCGCGAAGACTCTGTTACTATAGAAAGCAAGACGTTGCTACTAAACTGCTGTAGAACCTGATTTGATTAAATTGGATTATCGCTAATCTTCCATCGGTCAACAAGACGCCCAGACAAGATGCACTGCCTCAATTGCTAATCTAGAACCTCTGGATCCTATCTGTCGATCTGCCTTTGGGCTTCTATGCAGAAGCGGTGGTAAAGAACATGGCCATGATGTTAATAGGTCCCAGCGTTTCCAGAGCCAATGGGATGAAGATGGGTGTGCCCAGTAGCGCGTTATAGTTCTGGTTCTTTCTAAACTTTATCGTTATCATCATCGTCGTCGTCGTCGTCGTCGTCATCATCTTCATCATCGTCATCATCATCAATCATCATCATCATCATAATTACTATTATTATTGTTGTTGTCGTTCATGTTTTTGATGTTATTGATGTTGCTGTCGTTATCATCATCATCATCATCATCATCATCATCATCATCATCATCATCATCATCATCATCATCATCATCATCATCATCATCATCATCATTATTATTATTATTATTATTATTATTATTATTATTATTATTATTATCATCGATATAATCATCACATTTGTGGGGCGCGGTGGTGTAGGGGTATGTTCGGTGCCTTGCAGCCGGAGGGTTGCGGGTTCGAATCCACCTTAAGCTGCCGCGTAGGGACCCTGGGCAAGTCCTTCACTCGCAATTGCTCATGCGCTTCGGCGTGAAACTCCGATTCAGCGTCCGCGCTGTAGTCGGGAGCGTCTCTGAGTAGAAATCTTGAAGGGGTGCTATAACAAGTGCCCATACATACATACATACATACATACATACATACATACATTTATTAAGCGCCGCACCCAGTGACCAAGCATCAATCTATGGCGCTGAGTGAATTACTAGCTCTAAGCTCCCTGCACATTAACAGTGTCAAAGGAAGATTCGAATTCGTTCTCCTTGTTACAAGACTCGCGCTCTAGCCAATCACCAATCGTGTCTCAGCTTGATATAGACCAATCCATTGCTGCAGAAATCGGGTTATATCAATACACACTGACAGTGATTTGAATCCCATAGTTTATACTGACAGTCCAGCACCTAACAGCTATGGAGTGTAGACAATTAATCGATCTCAGCTGCAGACAATCTATTAATAGAGTCGACCTTACACTATCTAGGATCAACACGACAGACAGCGATACGAGTGTTTTGAACAAAGTTATTAACTATTTCCTTTCGACATCAATAATACTCCAACGATCTGGGGCGACGTTTAATCATGTCACGTAGGCCGTATTAGGCCTGGACTAAAGAGAAGGCCTAAGAGAATTAATTATCTGTGATTCGGTTGTCGAAAATATCCAGGCGGATCGTCAGAGATAAGACCGACTGAAGCGTCATCTAGGTTGAACGAATTGCACCAGTGGCCTTCGTTCTGTGGACGACCTTGAGCAAGCTGTAGACCGATGACTGGTGTTATGAAGTTGTGAGAGACCTGGCGAGAGATCAAGTCTCACAATAGGCTAAATGCGTTAGAATAGGTTATCAATCAATCAATCAATTTATATAGCGCCTCTTCAAGGGTTCTACTCAGAGGCGCTCCCGAGCCAGGCCCGATCATAGAGAAAAGTCTTCAGTTGTGTATAGAAGGAAGTAGAATGAGTACGAGGGGATAAGCGAAGGAAGGATGGTAAGTCATTCCACGTTGTTGGACCAACGATAGAGAATGCTCGGCGCTGCTTAGTAGCAGTGCGGGCAAAAGGGACCAAAAAGTCACCCCTACAAGAGGAACGGAGGGCTGAGCGACCTGTGAGAGAAGAAGATAGAGTAAAGATGGAGCGTAGATAGCGATCTGGCCATGGAGTTGATAGGTCCCAGCGTTTCCAGAGCCAATGGGATGAAGATGGGCCATCATAACGCGCTACTGTGCCCAGTAGCGCGTTATGATGGCCTAGTGGATAGCGTGCTGGACTGTCAACCGAAACGTCGATGGTTCAAATCCCAACGGGTGGAATTTGCTTTCACTTTTGAGATTTCTTTTCCATCTGCACCTCTAGCCAACTCAGCTCCAATGAGTACACTGACCGTACACTGTCGCTGGAAAGACGAAGCGATGGAGAGGACTTGGCACAGACCACATATGCTGAGGCTAAGAATATGAAGTCGCTAACACTGCCTTCCCGAGCTAGCTTAAGGGACTGCTCTTTTCCTTCTTCTTATTTCTTCGACTACTACTACTACTTATTTCTTCGACTACTGCTACTGCTACTGCTCCTGCTACTGCTACTGCTACTGCTACTGCTACTGCTACTGCTACTACTACTACTACTACTAAGTGGTCCTACTTAGTGGGATTAATGATCCCTTCAGGGCCTTTCCTTGTGGCCATCTCCTATCGTTTGTGTACTTTGTAACTCTGTAATTGCAAAAATGATTGTTTGGTTTGGTTACAAAATAAAATGATTTGATTTGATTTGATTTACTACTGTTACTGTTACTGTTACTGCTACTGCTCCTGCTCCTGCTACTGCTACTGCTACTGCTACTGCTACTGCTACTGCTACTGCTACTGCTACTGCTACTACTACTACTACTACTACTACTACTACTACTACTACTACTACTACTACTACTACTACTACTACTACTACTACTGTTACAACTTCTACTAATAATACGACAACTACAACAACTATTATTTACCTATTTTATTTTTTTAACAATTTTTATTATTATTAATATTCAAGTTGTCCTTCGCGTTCTCCTTCTCGTTCTTCTTCTTCTTCACTCCGTGTTATATAAGCCTAGGCTAGGTTGCATTAGGCTGGAGTAGTTCAGATCGTAAGATCAGTACAGATTAGATTAGATAATCATCAGCCCTCCGTTCACAACCATCCCTCAAAACAATCCGAACCAAAGACAGTCCTTCAGTTACGCCCAACCAATGAGTCATTCATCTTGATCCATCTTGAAACCTTCGACGCAGAACAGGTGGTCCTTAGATAAACCTGCGAAGAGAATCGTCTGTGAATTGGCTTTCTTCGTCATGACCCACATTGTCATGACTCATGACGCATTCGTGATCATTGGTCCGTGTCACGGGATGAAGGTTATCAGTCCTGCCTGTATGTCTCTCGATCTGTCTTTCTGTATGTATGTCTGTCTACCTTTCTGTATGTCTCTCAATCTCTATCCCATCCTTTGCTCTCCCTTTCTTTGCCTCTCTCATTCTGTCTCTCTGTGTCTCTCTGTCTTTATCTATCTCCTCTCTCTCTCTCTCTCTCTCTCTCTCTCTCTCTCTCTCTCTCTCTCTCTCTCTCTCTCTCTCTCTACTTATCTCTCTCTCTTCTCTCTCTGTGTGTCTCTCTTCTTTCTCTGTGTGTCTCTGTGTCTCTCTCTCTGTCTGTCTGTGTGTCTGTGTGTGTGTCTCTCTCTCTCTCTTTCTCTCTCTCTCTCTCTCTCTCTCTCTCTCTCTCTCTCTCTCTCTCTCTCTCTCTCTCTCTCTCTCTCTCTCTCTACTTTTCTATTATTTTTTCTGCCTCTTTCCTCCCCTCTATATCTGTCACTCTCTCCTCTGTCTCTCTCTGTTTGCGTCTCTCTCAAACACACACACACACACACACACACACACACACACACACACACACACACACACACACACACACACACACACACACACACACACACACACACACACACACACACACACACACACACACTCTCTCTCTCTCTCTCTCTCACTCCCTCACCTCTCCCTCCATCTCAATCCCACCCCTATAGCTATCTACCTCTCTCTCTCCCAGTCTCTCTCTTCCTGTCCGTCTGTTTCTCTGCCTATATCTCTCTCTCCCTTCCCAGTTGCCTAACATCACCTAACAGAAACCCCGGTCATCGCCTAGTTCATTCGTGACGATTATCTACCCACTCTCCTTCGATCGTACGGTCGCTAGTTCAAGGCTTATCAGCTTCGTACCTGACCGGCTCCTGGTACGGTGGCCCTATCACGCGCCTACCTGTCGCAGCCAGCCCTTGACACGTCTACCTAACCTGACAACGGACGAAGGCTGGACGCCGCCGTCACAACGATACAGCTGATAAGGCGACTCTTCGTCGCTCCGCCGATAAGAACCTCTTATCGTTGATACACACACCCGTGAATAGACTCTCGGATTGTTTTCGGTCGGGTATATTTACGAGCAGCCGAGGCCTTCGTCGCATATCAGTCATCGGTGGACAGGTGGCGCTTTTGCTCAGGCGGCGATCGACTTACCTGCGCAGGTAGATGATGAGGCGTAATCAGCGGTCGTGAAGACCGTTTTACGATTTCGGTCATGGATTTCGTCTTTTGTCGTGGAGTGTTGGGGACACGGCCTGTGTGAGGTATTCAACACAGTATTCTGCAATGGGTTAGGCCACCTAGCGGAGGTATTGTATTGTATTGTATTGTATTGTATTGTATTGTATTTACAGTGAACACCAATCACAGGCGCACCCAGTGCGACAGACCCGAGCGAAATGAATGAATGGTCTTAAGACAGCGAAAGGAAGCACCTGGACCACCTGTTAATATCAAAGACCGCGTTGTTAGCATTTTATAGGTATTTCAAAGACGATATAAATCTCAGTTAGACTACAGCGCAGTAGTAATAGTAGTAGTGGTGGTATTGGTAGTGGTAGTAGTATAGTAGTGTTAGTGGTGAGTAGAAGACGTAGCAGTGGGAGTAGTATAAGTAGTAAGTTTTGCTTGACGACACTTTATGGCTGCTAGAGCCGCTGACGTCACTTCACCTTGCACGTGATACTCTTCGGTAATCAAGCTTTTGGCGATTGGATGGATGCAGAGTTTTGCGACAGCTTAAGACGACAAAGGCCGTTGACGTCGATAGAAATTAGTTTGACTTAATGCAGCCAAACTGTAACGTAGCTTTCTGCTTTCACTTATACGGCAAATATCACATTTAAAAGAGGTATGTTATTATTTTAAACATTACTCACCCTTCCTATGGCATAATAATGCTAAAATACAGCTAATTAAATTCCAGAGTTTAACGACATATTGTGCCGTCTAGGACCGTTGACGTCGCCCTCCTCCTTTCTCCAGGATCGGGACTGGCATTATATTGTATTAGTAACACGAACGGCAGCTCTTCTTCTTTTGCAGTTTAACGACACTGTGTAGTAAGAAAGGCCATTAGCGTCGCCCTCCTCCTTCATCCAGGCTTGGGACTGGCACTGGCTGGAACTAAGCACGGGTGTGCAATGCACGGACGTCCAGTTGCGGAGGTAACACCGCCCTTGCGGACTTAGTCGTCGATCCTCGTCTCCGGCAGGCCAGAAGTCAGAGTCTACTGAAGCTCCCTCGACAGGGTGTACGCATCTGGCATTTACACCGTCGATGATCTTTTGAGGCAGCCACTCAAACGGCGCTCCGAGGGAGTGTACGATCTAAATGTTGTTTTCGTTCGACACCTTTAAAAGGCTAATGATCGACGTTACATAATTATATCAATCAATAAAAATTGAACGGCAACAAATTATGGTCATGAATTTATATAACGTCGACCGTTTGCCTTTTAAAGGTGTCGAATGAGAACGTTCCACACTCAGCGTTAAATGATAATTATCTCAGTTGATAGGGACAGCGGCTTTGGCCCTCCATTGATTTCAATGCTTATTTTCTTCTTAACGACGCAGTGACAGAATAAATATGACGAGCGTCGCCCTCCTCCTACCCCCAGGCTTAGGACTGGCAACACCCGAGTATATGACAACGGGTACACTTGTACATGTGCGTTTAGGATGATCTCCCTTACAGGGTAAACTGCGTGAGAGGAGATGGCTGTGGAGACAACTAGTCAACCGAGGCTGAGAAAACCGAGTCGCCAGATTGCAAATCTTTTTCCCTTATTGGTCAAGGCCACTGAGTTTATCGAAGTCATCCGACTAATTGTAACTTTGAATTTCTTTGAATTTCTTCATTTCAATAACGTTTTAAATTTAATATTTTTTGTGACGAATATTATTGCTATTATTTATCTCTTGCATAATATTAAAAATTCCATTGGTTGCTAAATAGAAATGTTAACAATCGTCAAATGAAGGCGTGTAATGTCTGCGGTTATGTACCTTTAATTCGCGATATTGAAGTTATACAATTATCAGAACGAATCTTCAGAGAATACATGCATTTTATAAACTTTATGTAACAACTCGGCCAATTGAACACCTCTTTCTTACTGTCAGGAGACAAATATTATAGGAGAAGACACGATAAACCGTGTATTGGACGATTAAAGCTGTTGTTATTATTAAGTAAATTTCGAATGCGTGCAAGGTCACACCGAAATGTGAATGTGAGGCGCGGATAGTCAGCCGCCAGGTGAGGATGCACTTAGATTTCCAAATCCTTGAAAGCCAAGGAGAAATAGTGAGATTTAATGAGTTTTTATGTCCGTATTGATACTAAAATTAATTTACGTCAAAAACGAATGTTACTGAATATTTTAAACGAATGTTACTGATATGTTATGGCTATGTTTTGAAACCTTTAAACGGCGTATCTCCGACGCTATAAGTTTCGAGTCATCATTGTATTGTATAGCCTGGATAAAGGAGGAGGGCGACACTAATGATTTTTGCAATCACACAGTGTCGTTAAACTGAAACTATTACTACTACTACTACTATTACGAGTGTATACATTGTGAATGGTCGTCAACGGCCTTTGGTGTCATAAAACGACGTTAAACTTTGGAATAAAAAACACCGCGTATTGAACATATGCCATACGAACAGTGAGACCTGTTCAAACTAATTTCTGTAGACGTCAACAGTCTTTAATGCCATAAGATATCGTTAAACTGTTGAGCTCGTGAATAAGCTGGTGCCCTGCGCCTAGTTTTTAGAGTAGCGCTTTACAGATCTGGGGTTTACGATTACGATTACGATTACGATTACGATTACGATTGGATCCAACTCGTCAGAGACGAATGATCGAAGCTGGTTGTGCCAGTTGAAAGATTGGATCTGACAGTGCCATGTGGCGATCTACATGCCAGATCTAATTCTTCCAGCTGGTACTGCGGCTCAGAGGCACAGCCGAACAAATCGTCGGAGGATCTTAGGTTCTCGAACTACCAAGATGGCGATCGTTACAGATAGGTTGGTTTGTAGAAGGTCTACAGCACAATTGAATACTATACAATGGAATGCAATACAATAAAGTACAATGGTATACAACACAATACCATACAATACAATAAAGTAAAATAGAACACTATGCAATACAAAATACACTGTGATACACTACAATACAATTTAACTCAAAACCATACATTACAACACAGTACAATACAATACAATACAGCTGTTTTTGATATTACCTGCCTTCCAAAGTTCAGAAGTGCACACGACCATACCGTCTGGTCCATACGACAGGACATCGATGGTGAAGAGCAATTGTGAGGGAAGGACTTCCTTAAGGTCCCTACACAGTAATTAATTTCTCCACCGAGGCTCGAACCCGTACTCTCCGCGTTGCAGGTCGACCGCTCTAACCAATCGGCCACCATATCACACCACAGAATCTAGCCTAATCTAATCTAATCTAATCTAATCTAATATAGTAGCTTCTATTGCGCCGTTATCATAATGTCCAAGACATCTGCGTATAATAGTCTCTTAGAGTGAAATCGCGATTCAACTCATATAATGATAATCCATTGGGAGAACCAGGTCGCAATAGATTAATGTAAAATGTAAATGTAAACGCATTTATATAGCGACCGTATTATTTTCATCGACCTCTGCTGAGTCTTTAGTGAATTGATCGGGTGAGATCCTTCACCCCACTGTCCGTTTGAATGGATGCAACGCCTTTTTTAGGTCCAGAGTATACGGACCGCATACATGCACGGTGCACACCTTTTAAACGCTCGCCATCGCTCCTATATTAATTCTCAACTGCGTTTAATCGGCAGATCTCTGCCAAACCCATAAGAGTATAACTTTGCTAACTAAATATCGACAATGGCAGCTACGATAGTTGCTAACATAAAGTAGAATCGTATAGGTTGACGTAGTACTAGCATTGACATTTTGGATGATCAATGGATCGATGGATGGATCGTTTGATCGAGGAATCGGTGACTTGATTATTTGTTGGTAGGTCGGCCTACCTTGTTCACCTATGGATCCATAGAGATGTATAATATATAAAATATATCACTAGAGCCCGCATCCGCCATTTTTTTTGAAGCTGTGACCCCGAGCCCGCTAACGAATATAACCATAACGGCCTTGACCCGGAGCCGTCTCAAAATGGCGACCCGATCGAAAGTTAAATTGTGTAGTGTGTGGATGGGGCAACTTATTAAAGCCCGAAAACGAGGCCGCTGGAATATTATTTAATCGATAAGTTGTTATTTTGTTTTTGTACTTTTTGCAAGTCGTAAGCTTTGAAAAGAAATTAAACAGTCTCGCTTAAGCTTGACTGCGTCCATGAATTTCAACCAATCAAAACGCGTCATTTCAATTTAAATTAACTGCGGAGCTCTCGATAAGGTGTTATTATATCTATGGTTGTGGCTTCAAAAATTAGCGAAGGGAATATACGTCATGTTCCCTCTAGCGATGAAAAATAATATCTCATTGTATGGATCGATCCGATACATTGGTGAACAATGGATGGTTATAGAAGAAGAGAGCAGTCCATTAGCCCTGAGGCAGCGATCCATGGGTATGAAGTGTTATCGACTTCATTTTCTTAGCCTCGGGATATGAGGGAGTGTAATCAGTCCTCTTCCTCGCCGTCTCATCTTCCCACCAACAGTGTGCGGTCAGTGTATTCATAATAGCTGAGTTGGCTAGGGGGTGCAGATGGAGCAGAAATCTCGATCCAAATTTCTGCCCTGACACGGATTTGGACCCTTGACCTCTCTGTTGACAGTCCAGCACTCTGACCACTACAATATCGAGCACTCACAATCCATTGGGAGAACGTGGTCGAATACGATAGATGTGAGAAGCGAGGCTATGGTTGGAGTACAAGTTGAAAGAGTTGAGTCTTAATTAAATTAAACTTGTAAGAATAAGAACAAACAAATGTGAGTGCAGGACTTGGTCAAGGTCCCTACACAGTAATTAATATTGCCTCTGGTGAGGCTTGAACTCGTACTCTACGCGTTACATGTCCTGTTAGAGATCCTGAGTGGCCGAGTGGGTTGGTAGCCTGCTCGTCACGCCGGCGCCCCGAGTTCGCTTCCCCGGTCGGGTCGGTTTATCAGAAATTAATTTCTCGAATCTTTACTGCGGGTGGCTCGGTCGCATTATAAACGTGGAGTACAATACAACACACAATACCACACATCACAATACAACTGGGGCGCGGTGGTTTGGGGGTATGTTCGGTGCCTTGCAGCTGGAGGGTTGCGGGTTCGAATCCACCTCAAAGTCGCCGCGTAGGGACCCTGGGCAAGTCCTTCACTCGCAATTGCTCATGTGTTTCGGCGTGAAACTCCGATTCAGCGTTCGCGCAGTAGTCGGGAGCGCCTCTGAATGGGAAATCTGGTAGGGGCGCTATAACAAGTGTTCAAATACAATACAATACAATACAATACAGGTCGACCGCTCTAACCAATCGACCACCGTGCCACGATCTAGCCTAATCTAGTTTAATCTAATCTAAACTTCTATAGCGCCCTTAAAGACATTAGCTTATAATTATACTTGTCTCTTAGAGTGAAATCGAAATGCAACTCATATAATCCATTGAGAGAAAACGGTCGCAATAGATCAGTGTAAAATGTAAAATGTAAACGCATTTATATAGCGACCGCATGTCATCGATCCTGTTCAGTTTTCAGTGAATAGATCGGGTGAAATCCGTCACCCCACTGTCCGTTTGAATGGGTACAACGCCTTTTTAGTTCCAGTGTACTGCATACATGTACGGTGCACACCTTTTAAAACGCTTGCCATCGTTCTTATATTAATTCTCAGCCGCGTTTATTCAGCAGAATACGTAAACAGTAAGAGCAGCTACGATAGATTCAGCCGCGTTTATTCAGCAGATTTGTCGTCAACGGCCTTTGACGTCATAGGACGACGTTAAACTGTGGTCAAATATTCAGCAGATTCAGCCAAATTGTCCCAGTATAAACTGGGTAACTAAAATACGTAAACAGTAAGAGCAGCTACGATAGATGCTAACATAAAGTAGAACCGTAGGTTGACGTAGTATTAGCATTGACATTTTGGATGAACGGACAGGATGGATGGATGTATTTGATAGTGTCGTCCTTCCAAAGTTCTGAATTGCACAGACAACTACACGGCAGAACATCGATGGCGCTGAGCAGCTGTGAGTGAAGGACTTGCTCAAGGTCCCTACACAGTAATTAATTTCCTCACGTGGGGCTCGAGCCCATACTATCCGTGTTACAGGCCGACCGCTCTAACCAATCGGCCACCATATCACACCACATAATCTAGCCTAATCTAATCTAATCTAATCTAATCTAATCTAATCTAATCTAATATAGTAGCTTCTATTGCGCCGTTATCATAATGTCCAAGACATCTGCGTATAATAGTCTCTTAGAGTGAAATCGAGATGCAACTCATAGGCCTATAATCCATTAAGAGAAAAAGGTCGCAATAGATCAATGTAAAATGTAAATGTAACGGTTTTTATATAGCGACAGTATGTCATCGACCTCTGCCGAGTATTTAGTGAATTAATCGGGTGAGATCCGTCAACCCGCTGCCAGTTTGAATGGGTGCTACGCCATTTAAGGTCCCAGAGTACGGACCGCGTACACGTGGCACGGTGCACACCTTTTAAACGCTTGCCGCCGCTCCTATATTAACTCTCAACTGCGTTTAATCGGCAGATCCCGTTCAAACCCCAGGCGTGTAACTTCGCTAACTAAAATTATCGACAATGGCAGCTACGATAGTTGCTAACATAAAGTAGAATCGTAGGTTGACGTAGTACTAGCATTGACATTTTGGATGAAGGGAAGAAGGATGGATCAATGGATCGATGGATGGATCGATTGATCGAGGAATCTGTGGCCTGATCATTTGTTGGTAGGTCTGTCGGATCGATGCATAGGTGCATGATGGATGGTTATAGAAG
>JACEVL010000692.1:150000-155000 GCA_020284085.1 Aporrectodea caliginosa
AGTCTAGTCTAGTCTAGTCTAGTCTAGTCTAGTCTAGTCTAGTCTAGTCTAGTCTAGTCTAGTCTAGTCTACTATATTCTAGTGCAGTCTATTCTTGTGTAGTCTAGTCTAGTGTAGTCTAATTTAGTCTAATTTAGTCTAGTCTAGTCTAGTCTAGTATTATCTAATCTAATCTGATCTGATCTGATCTGATCTAATATAATCTAATCTAGATTAGATTAGATTAGATTAGATTAATCTAATATAATATAATCTAATCAATCTAATCTAATCTAATCTAATCTAATCTAATCTAATCTAATCTGAGGACCTTAACTGACTTGGCCTGCTCTATGATCGACCTTAATCTAATTTGCCTACTTCTATAGCGCAATTACCGTAATGCCCAATCAATCAATCGATTACGGCTTCAAACAAGTTCCCAGAATTCGCTTTGATTGATGTCGTCTGTGCGCCTCAGCCGAAATCTCTTTCGAATATGTAGCACAGGGATTCCGATGACTACCGTTGATATAAAGGCGCAATATAAATAGACGTTTACATTATATTTTTCTGGGAAATGCTATCTTTGGCGATGGTAGAGACGCTGGCGAGGCGAGGCAATGCAAGGGAAGGAGAGGCAAGGCGTAGCGTGGTAAAGCAAGGCAAGGAGAGGGAAGGGAAGGCCAGGCCAGGAAATGACTTTGCTAGGGACTCGAGGCATTTGAAGGCCTTAACTGCTGCCTATGCGTGGAGATTTTCTTCCAAGGGAAGATGGATTGGATCCTGACTACGGAAATCCAGCGCATAAGAAAAGCCAGCCAGATTCAGACAGACAGACACGCAGACAGACAGACGTAAAGACAGACAGACAGACAGACAGACAGACATACAGACATACAGACAGACAGACAGACATACATACATACATACATACATGCATACATACATACAGACAGACATACATAAAAACAGATAGACAGACAGACAAACATACAGACAGACAAAAAGACAGACAAAAAGACAGATAGACAGACTTAGGACTAGACACATTGTATTTAGTGTGTCTAGACTTACTGTAAGAACCTGACAAACGCGCAGATTATTAGATTGGATTAGATTAGATTAAATACGACTCCGACAGCAAGACAAACGTCTCTGACTGGTTGAAAATCTCGCTAAATGCATGCATGTCTATCTATTTATTTTATATAGCGCTCCTTCTAGATAACTACTCAGAGGCGCTCCCGACACAGGAAGGGTCAAATATGTACATCCATGCATTATCTATGTTTGTGTGCTACACATGTAGTATGCATGTATGTGCGTATGTACGTACGTATGTATGTGTGCGTGTGTGTTTGTATACATGTACGTATGCATGTCTCTGTGTGAGCATATAATCACTTAAATCAACAAGCAAATACAAGAAGTGTAATCTTGCGAAGAAGGCTCAGACATCCAAGCGAACCTCTCTGTATACAAAGACTGGCAAACTCTATAATAGTATGCCAATGAATCTCTGTTTATAGCAGACACTAATGTTGCTGTTGCCGCTACAGAGTATCTGGCGCGTAGTGGTTGATTATAACAGTCAGCGTCGTCAGTCATTGTATATTGAGAGTAGTCGTTCTTTTAAATAACTATTCTATTATATACATATAGAATATATATAGTATATTAATAAATATAAATATATTAATATAATTATACTCGTTGTTATCATTTGTTATTTTTTCCTGAGGTAAGTATAATCCTCAGGAGCCAAAAATTGTCCGGAGACAGTTAATAACTTTTGGAACGATCACATTTCATCTAATTCTGGCAAGTCAAAGGCACTGCGGTCACTTGCAAGGCGTTGAAACGCCGACTGAATATTATCGATAGGCGTTGAAATATATGGCTAGTTATTATTTATTTTTTACCCGAGGTATCAAGGATCCCTCAGGTGGCCTAAAAAGTCCACGTATTATTATTATTACTATTATTATTATTATTATTATTATTATTATTATTATTATTATTATTATTATTATTATTATTATTATTATTATTATTATTATTATTATTATTATTATTATTATTATTATTATTACTGTTACTGCTACTACTTCTACTACTACTACGATTACTACTATTTGAAGCGTGTCCAAATACATCATGCACTGTTTAACGACAGAAGTACACAAAACAAATGGATCCAGAGTTTAAAGATTATAATTATTACATTAACGAAGACCTTTCATATATATAAATTGCTTACGTATACATACACATTGTACAGCCATACCAGATGTCACTCAGTTTTGCTTTCACCTACCTATTTTATATATATCACTGATTGGCAACATGTAAAAGGTGTTTAAATAGGATGCTATAACAATCGTCAATCGTGTTTCATACCTATATAGCATCTGTTGACACCGTTTTAAAGGTGTCTAAAGATAGCGCTCTGTCCAATCGGATGGATGGATCCCGAATTTAACGACATCTAGTGGCAACGAAAGCCGTTGGTATAATTATTAGTTAGCGCTTATAATCGTATACATATTATTGTCGACACATTTAAGGACAGGTTGCAATCTATTATTATATATATCAGAGTTTGACAACATGTAAAAGGTGTCTAAAGAGGATGCTATAAGAAATCGGCCATCGTTTCTCATGCCTCTAATATGTGAACGTTTACGTAAAAAGAGCTCAGGTTGTCGAATCTAGTTTCAGGGAAAAGAGTGCCTGCAGTGACTTGGGTTAGAATTTGTGATTTTTGCGTTTTTCATCTAATTACATTTTCCATTGTGTCCTAAGCGCGAAACTGATTTTGTTCATCAGTTAACTAATGATAATTGATTGTTCTTTGGTTCTTTCGAATTCCAAAATTTACTCAAAAATGTCAATATTTTTACCGGTACAGTACTTCATGACTAAACTGTATAAATTCTTTTGTCAGATAATTCAGTGGCAGTAACATATCATTGAAGCTGAAAGGAAATGGCTTCTGACGATATATAGCACTCCATAACAATGCAGTAGTAGTTGCGAAACCTACAGCTTCATGTTACTGCATTCTTTAATCACAAATTACTAAAAATGAGCAATTTCTGGGGTCTTGTGTTTACCAGTCTCTATAGTAAGCAGGCATTTTATGCTAGATAGTATGCAAATTGACCTTTATAATTATTTAACTCTCATTCTTCTGAAGATTTTAAAAGTGCCAATAATTCAAACGGCAAATTAACTCCACCACTGTTCGCTTTCTGACAGTGCCAGTCCAAAGCCTGGATAAAGGAGGAGGGCGACGCTAACGGTCTTTGTTACCACACAGCTAGTCGGGAAACACACGCAAACGGCAAATCTGGACCCTTTTCGCGAAAACGACCACATATAGCATCAGTTGAGAACGTTTAAAGGTGTCTAAAGATACCGCTCTGCCCGATCGGATGAATAGATGGATCCCAAATTTAAAAGACATCTTATGGCAGCGAAGGCCGTTCGTATAATTAGTAATATGTCTATAATAGTGTGGACAAACCCAGCCCAGGTTTACAATCTGCTATTATATATATATATAATATTATATATATATATATAAATATAATATTATATATCACCGGTAGACGACGGATTGTAGGCTATTGTATTGAATTGTAAAGTGCCTCTCATAGTGCGCACCAATCAGAGGCGCGTTTTCAGTGCGATAGTCCTTGAGAATAAAGATAAGTTTTGAAGTAGCGAAAAGATGCACCGAATAGTATGGTGGCGCGAACCAAGTGGAAATTTGGAAATTAATTCCACAGTGAAAGGCAAAATTTAATGAAGACTGAGCTATGGCCGTTCTCACACGAGACAATAATATTGTACCCCAGTATCTTCTCTGCCCAGTCTGTCCTCCCTTCGGTCCTCGGTCCGTGGTTACTTGGTTGTCCCGCGGGTGCGTACTTCTACGGCCCAGTCTATAGAAGTTTCGCTATTATTGGTCCCAATAGCTGGAACCGGTTACCTCAGTCCCTCAGGACTGACCTTTTCTCTATTTATTTTGACCAGTTCCGCCAGCGCCTGAAAGCCTCACCCTTTACCAGAGAAGACACTGGCCCGGGTCGGGAGGGCCTCTGTGTTTGAGTGGCGCTATATAAATACTCGATTACGATTACGATTACGATTTAAGTGTCCAACGACATCGTGTCCTATATTTAACGACAGAAATATACACACACAAAATGTATAGACCCAGCGTTTAAAGATTTCTGCAGTCTATCTTAAACGAAGGCTGTTCGTATTAGTTAACGCACATACTAGAAGCAAAACGAAAGTTGCTGAGGCATACATAATCCAATATTTAACGACATCCTATAGCTACAAAGGCTGTTGACGTCTTTAAAGTTGTTGATGTATTTCCGTTCATTTTCTTGTAATGTTCTCACAAATGTTCTTTCTCCTTTCTCGTCTTTGATTCCGTTTCTGATAAGATGCTGACGTATTTAAAGTTTCTGACGATTTAAGTTCATTTTCATATAATTTCTATCAACAGTTTTCTTTTTCTTTTCTTGGCTTTGATTCCGTTTCTGATAAGATGTAGACGTATTTAAAGTTTCTGACGGATTAAGTTCATTTCCGTATAATGTTAATAACTGTTTTCTCCTCAATCTTATTAACAATATTAACAATATTTGATAGATACATATTATTTGATTTGATACATATTAAAGTATTGTATCTCCGTTATGTTTGGCCCATTGGCTCTTTTTATTGTAATTCTTTTTAACATCTTTTTTCCTCTTTTTTCCTTTTTCTCCTTTTGTTTCTTTTTTTGGTGGCTATTTCAGCTCTTTTTTGGCTATATCAGCTCTTTTTTGGCTATATCAGCTCTTTTTTTGGCTATTTTAGCTCTTTTCAAATATGTTTACAAAGTTATTAACAGTACTTCTTTAAGTTTTCTAAAATAACATGTAATGCTATTTGCAAACAGAAATTCAGCACAGATGTGTAATATATATACATGTATTATATACACATTTTATTTT
>JACEVL010000692.1:160000-175000 GCA_020284085.1 Aporrectodea caliginosa
ACATACACACATACATACATACACATTCGAACTTACATTCATACATACATACATACAGAGGCATGAGAAGACACGGACAGGTAGACAGATGCACGAGAGGAGGAAGAGGAAAAGGAGGAGGAGGAGGAAGACGGAGCGCAATAGACTACAATCCGTGATGGACCGTCTGGTCCGACTACGCTACCTACCAGAGGATAACCCAACATTAGAACAGCTGTATAGAACGGCAGATGGGAACCTCTTTACTGCTGCCTTGGCGGACCCCGGTCATGTTCTGAACCCGCTCCTCCCTCCTGTAAAGACACTCCCCTATTCCCTGCGTCCCAGACCGCATGATCGAATTGTCCCATGGGCTGACAACTTAATGAGAAAAACGTTTTAACAGGAATGCTTTATTATGTGTAATTTCATGTAAACCAAAGTGCGGTTATGCAGTTGGATAAATAAAGAATATACTTACTTACTTACTTACTGAGTAGACTGTCGTGAAGGGGCGCTATATAAAACTGCTGTAATAATAATAATAATAATAATAATAATAATAATAATAATAATAATAATAATAATAATAATAATAAAACAGTTACTTTTAATCAGTCTGTACATAAGTTTGTTGGCTTTATGAAGAAATAAATTTGCTTCTATAATAATAAAAAATAATAATAATAATAATAATAATAATAATAATAATAATAATAATAATAATAATAACACACATACCTACATATATACATAAATACAATACACATATAGGATACATAAGTACATACATTACATGCACACATACATGCACACATATATATACATACATACATGCATACATATATACATACATACATGCATACATACATACATACATACATACATACATACATACATACATACATACATACCTACATACATACATACATACATACATACAATACATACATACAAGGTTCTCGTTCTTATCTACTGGTCTTACTGTAGCCTAGCTCCCAAGTACCTCTATGGCCTCATTCGCCGACCTATCGCCGCCACCTCTCACCGTCCGCTCACTTGATCGCCTTGACCTTCTTGTCCCATAAGCGAGGACTGTCATGGCTAAATCTCGAGCTTTTGCCTTCATTGGTCCTTCACTATGGAACCAACTTCCTTCATCAACTCGTTCTTCAATATTAACCGGTGGTCCAGGTGCTTCATTTAACTGTCTTGAGAGTTAATTAAGACCACTCTTTTCGCTCGGGGTCTTTGGCATTTGGAGCGTCTCTGATTGGTGTTCACTGTGAGAGGTGCTTTATAAATTTATGGAATATGGATACAATACAAAACAATACATGTTCGTACATACAAATGTAGGGTAGATCTATAAGCTGCATTCCGATCCCATCTGCACAGGAGACAGTTCATTAATATCACCATGACCGTCGGTTTCGTGTCTTCAGAGAAATGTAAGCATCCAGTCTGAGCGCCGGCAGTTGGGAGATGCGCCATGCAAAGGCATACCATGTATAGCACGGTTTGCGATAGGGCTATACAAATGGGGTCCCTAAATGGAGCAGAACTCCACCACTGCTGGTACTCTGGCAGCGCCAGTCCCAAGCCTGGAGAAAGAGGGAGGGCGACGCTAATTATCTTTGCTATGACACGTTTCGTTAAAAAAATAAAACTAGAATAATAGGAGCAGAGGGAGAGATCGGGATCCTGGGTCTGGGTCACACGGCGACCACCAGCATGTGCCGGACTCCTGTACAGTTTGCAAACAGGGAATTGTAGTGTGTATCATGAACGTCTGAATAAACATCAACACATAACTTATATAATAATGTGTGTTCTTTGCCGTCTCTCTGACTCTCTCTTTGTCTCTCTGTTTCCCCCTGTCTCTCTGTCTGACTGCCTGTCTCCCTCACTGTCTCACTCTGTGTGTGTGTCTCTCTCTCTCTCTCTCTCTCTCTCTCTCTCTCTCTCTCTCTCTCTCTCTCTCTCTCTCTCTCTCTCTCTCTCTGGCGATGTGCATCCAGCGTCATTTCAACATCCAGTCCCGCCGCTACACAAACAAACATACATACATACATACATACGTATATACATAGATATACATACGTATACATACACACATACATACATAATTATACTTGAATACTTGCATACATACATACATAGCATTATATTATAGACACATGACATGTGTCTATAATATATATGCTAAAATGTATATGTACAATGTATGTATGTATGCAAGCATTGTATATAAATGATATTTGAATCCCAAAATAATCAGCTTTATAGCTTGGCCCCAGTTTGCACCCTCTCGTCATAACACGGCAGTGACGGCACCTTATATGGCCTTAAAATAGATTGCACCATAAAGAACATGCAGAGTCAAGTTATATATCTATATACAATGTATATATAATACACAACAAATACGAACATACATAGATCTTTGCTTGACTGCAGGTCAAAAGTGTTCGTGGATGCGTATAATTATATACAATATTATACATACATGCACATGTACGACTTGTACATATACATTGTATAAATAAATATATGTATGTATGTTATATATCATTATATTAGACTTTTGTACATCTTTCCGTGAATGCAGGTACGTATCAAGACTTTATTTGGCACGCAGATGAGGTGCTTTAAACATAAGCTGTTCTAATTATTTTTAATTTGACACTAGACTCGACTCAATTACAGCCAGGGTATAAAATAATGGCCAAAGGAATAATTCATTTTACCATGACTATGGACGTTCTCAAAGATGTAATTTGGTGCTATAGATTCTGCTTCTGGTTTAACTGAGAATCTTTGAAGACTCGTTATTTTTCGTTGAGTGTTTCTCACATGAAACGGCAACGGTAATTGTTATTGCGACATTATATAAATAGCTTCGGATCCTATATATACTTACTAAAGAAATAGGTGCAGTCATGGGTGCCGTTCTCTCTGCGCTAAATAATTATATGTATATATATTTTTGCCGTTCTCTCTGCGCTCCCTAGGATTAGAAGAAGATATACTTTAGAGCTGTACCGATATCGCTTTTTGCCGATTATGCCGATACCGCGTATAGCCGATTATTAAATTGCCGATACCGATACCGCGTATAGCCGATTATTAAACCCGCCAATACCCATTATGAGACCGAATATTTCATTATTTGTTTAGTCAAAATGTTCGGTTCCGAAACATAAACCAATAATCTATCGTCGCAACTATAAGGGTGGACGTTTACATTAAGTTGGGAAGTTGTTAATGATATGTTTGAATGTGTAAATAATAAGGGACGTAAAACGATAGACGAAAATCGATGAAAAAACCTTGTAATATGCAACAATTCAAGTAAAATTATTAAATTATAACACAATTTTGACATCGGAACCGATTAACCGATTATTTCTGCGATACCCGATTATGCCGATTGTTCTAATAATCGGCCCGATTACGCGTATGGCCGTTTAATCGGTACAGCTCTAATATACTTAGGCTTTTGTGGCCATTTCATCTGTTTTATTTAGGTTAGAAATAGCTATGTATGACCAATTGGCCATTCGTGTCAATTCCCTCTGTGTTACTTTGGCATAGTCAGATTACCATCGCAATTACTAATAGTAGTTTTGGGTGCTTTTTCATGGTCATTCCCTTGATGCTAATTAGAGATATATAGTTATTGTTGCGGTTTTCGCAGTGGGTTTTCGATGGTACACATTACCCGAATATTGCAAGACGTTTGCTTTCACATAGCAGCCATTGGCAGGGCAGGTCACGGCTTGGGGCGTCTTAAATGGGTATTTTGGAGGTGCGTTTTAAATCCTTCGATTGAATAACTGAATAAATGAGTGTTCGTGGGTGCGTTTCTTTGGCCATTCCCTTTACGTATAACTGCGGAAAGGAAGCCGTCATCGACGCGTTTCCTCGGCAATTATCGTTGCTTGATTGCTGCACAGAAATATTCATGGGCGCGTTTTCTTGGTCACTGTGTCGTCTGCGAAATCGGTGACAGTCTGAGATAACCTGTTGCATATTTGATGCCGTCATTCCTGGCGCCGCCATTTGACGGAGCACTTGCTCCCCAGTTCGTCTGCGTCTTTTCCCCGTTGAACGACGGAAGGAGGGAGGGGTCAAGCTGTCACCATAAATTGGCGCCTAGACCACCGGATAAGTGGAAGACGTCCGGAACGGAATGACCAAGGATTTGCCGCCACAGGGAGAATGGACGATCGATGAACGTTCGTTCGTTCAGTCGTTCAGTTGTTCAGTTGTTCATTTGTTTCTTGGTTTTCCTATTCCTTCGTTTGTTTGTTGGTTTGTTGTTTATTTGGTTGGTTGATCACTCAGTCGTTCAATAAGTCGTTTATTCATTCATTCATTTATTCATTCAGTCAGCTAGCCAGCGAGCTATTCAGTAAGTAAGTCGGTCGGTCAGTGGGTTAGACAGTCAGTCAATCAGGCAGTCAGTCAGTCAGTCAGTCAGCCAGTCAATCAGTCAGTCAGTCAGCCAGTCAATCAGTCAGTCAGTCAGTCAGTCAGTCAGCCAGTCAATCAGTCAGTTAGTCAGTCAGTCAATCAGTCAGTTAGTCAGTCAGTCAGTCAGTCAGTCAGTTAGTCAGTCAGTCAATCAGTCAGTTAGTCAGTCAGTCAGTCAGTCAGTCAGTCAGTCAGTCAGTCAGTTAGTCAGTCAGGCAGTCAGTCAGTTAGTCAGTCAGTCAATCAGTCAGTCAGTCAGTCAGTCAGTCAGTCAGTCAATCAGTCAGCCAGTCAATCAGTCAGTTAGTCAGTCAGTCAATCCAGTCCAGTTAGTCAGTCAGTCAATCAGTCAGTTAGTCAGTCAATCAGTCAGTTAGTCAGTCAGTCAGTCAGTCAGTCAGTCAGTCAGTCAGTCAGTCAGTCAGTCAGTCAGTCAGTCAGTCAGTCAGTCAATCAGTCAGTTAGTCAGTCAGTCAGTCAGTCAGTCAGTCAGTCAGTCAGTCAGTCAGTCAGTCAGTCAATCAGTCAGTCAGTCAGTCAGTCAGTCAGCCAGTCAATCAGTCAGTTAGTCAGTCAGGCAGTCAGTTAGTCAGTCAGCCAATCAGTCAGTCAGTCAGTCAGTCAATCAGTCAGTCAGTCAGTCAGTCAGTCAGTCAGTCAGTCAGGCAGTCAGTCAGTCAGGCAGTCAGTTAGTCAGTCAGTCAATCAGTCAGTCAGTCAGTCAGTCAGTCAGGCAGTCAGTTAGTCAGTCAGTCAATCAGTCAGTTAGTCAGTCAGTCAATCAGTCAGTCAGCCAGTCAGTCAGTCAGTCAGTCAGCCAGTCAGTCAGCCTGGCTCAGCCAGTCAGTTATTCGGTCCTATTCTGATGGTCAGCAGTCGATCCATCCATCCATCCGTCCGTCCATTCATCCGTGACTCTTAACATCTCACAATGTTTCCTGAGGTTGAAGAGGATGGACGACGATTCGTCATTGCGTGCTTCACACACCTCTGCAATTTATCTAACTGTATAGCTTTGTGTGTCTGTGTGTGTCTGTGTGTCTCTGCGAATGTATGTGTCTGTATGTCTGACTGTCTGTCTGTGTGTCTTTGTTTCTGTGTCTGCGTATCTTTGTGTCTGAGTGTCTGTGAGTGTGTGAGTGTGTGTGAGTGTGTGTAGGTCTGTGTTTGTGAATACGGTGCGTAAATAAACTGCCACTCATAGAGTCGTTTTCTGCTGGAGTAGCCACCTTGCGTTTAATGAACGCTGTCTGATGACTGCGACGTAACCGACGATTGCCAGGCGCACACATCTATATAGGGACCCTGGGCAAGTCCTTCACTCGCAATTGCTCATGCGCTTCGGCGTGAAACTCCGATTCAGTGTCCGCGCTGTAGTCGGGAGCGCCTCTGAGTAGAAATCTTGAAGGAGGTCTATGACAAGTGCTCATACATACATCTACATCACTATATATATATATAGTGATGTAGATGATATAATTATATATATATATCAGTGTGACATTATTACTGACATATTCGGGGTTGTCACGATGAGAGCGAATCTGAAAAGCTTGTACTGTAAGAGGTGCTTTAGAAATTGTGTGTGTGTGTGTGTGTGTTGTGTGTGTGTGTGTTTGTGTTGTGTGTGTGTGTGTGTGTGTGTGTGTTCGTGTGTGTTCGTGTGTGTTCGTGTGTGTGTATTTGACACCGTAGCCGACACAATACGATACATAACTCAGCCACTGCCCGTACTATGGTAGTATGGTAGTGCCAGTCCCAAGCCTGGAGAAAGGAGGAGTGCGACGTTGATCATCTTGGTTTTTAGCAACTAACCATATGATATGCATATATAAATACAAAAACATAATACGGTATATGTATGCTTGTGTATATATACACATATATAACTGTATGTAAATATATGTGTGCGTGCGTGTGCGTTTGTGTATATAACACCGTAGTCTACAGTAAGAACGCTTGCCTTGCAAAAGTTCGAAATCGGTATCGTATAATAAGCCCCACATTTCTAAAGCGCCACTCGAAAGGTAAACGGTGGACACCAGCTTATTCACGAGCGCTGCCTCAAGTCAGAGGGGTTGTCCAAAGGGTATCCTCACGCGCTAGTGCCCAGCGCATTTCATTGATGTTGACTGACGTGGCGTTTCATAAATGCAGTAAAACCGAAGCAACGCCGGATATTCGAGGTTTTTTTGGTCTTTTGTGGTTCGTCTTTGAGAGTAAATAGGCCTACTCTTGATTGTGGAAGGGTAATTATTATTTCTTAATCCGAGGCATGATCCCTCGGAACTTAAAATTTTCCAGGAGAAGTTTTGAATATCTTGGATAATTATTACTGTTATTAATGATATTATTATTTTAGGTTTGTTCACCGACATCATGCTCTATTTAACGACAGAAGTACAGACAACAAATTAGATATAGCAAAAGTTTAGCGACATCTTATGGCAACAAAGGCCATTCGTATAATTACATTACGTTTTTCGGAAGATCGCGGGTTCACTACTTTATGTTTGCAATTCACTATTATATATACCATTAGTTACCAACGTTTAAAAGGTGTCTAAAAAGTACGTTAATAGCAATAGATGGATGGATCCACCACAGTTTAGCGACATCTTATGGCAACATAGGCTATTCGTATAATTACATTACGTTTGTCCGGAGATCGGGGTTTCACCAGTTTAGGCTTGCGATTCAGTATTATATATATCATTGGTTAACAACGTTTAAAAGGTGTCTATAAAGTACGTTAATAGCAATAATGGCTCATGCCCAATACAGAGGACTGGAAGGTCCTTAACTTAAGGACCTTAAGTAACGTCGTTGTACTAACTTTAAGGCGATAATCGGGGTCAGGAAAATTTCACATCTTGTTTTCATAACAAACGCATTCAATTAATTATATTTTTGAAGGCAAATTGACGAATAATAGTGTTCGCAAAACAAAATTTGTCGGTGGATATTTAAAGAGTTATATTTTAATATTATAAATAAAAATTTGAAGTGAGCGACATCTTTTTTTAATAGTGAAACGAATGTACATCACTTTCACGAGTAACCATTCCCCTTGATATGGATTCATTGGATCCTCAGTTTAACGGCAGCTTATGACAACATAGGCCGTTTCCGCCGACAAAGATTAGTTTTGGCATAATTATTACAGCTCTTATTATGTATTCATTGGCTCATGCCGTTTTATATAGAATAAGTTGACACCGTTTTAAAGGTGTCTAAAGAGAACGCCCAAAACAATCGGCTATACTGGGTAATCACGCGTTTCAGTAATCACTTGGCGCCTCTTATAATGATAATCTGCTGTTGCTCGACTTCTTCTTCCCCTGAAATCTAAATCCCATCGCCGTGATCATCATCATCATCATCATCATCATCATCATCATCATCATCATCATCATCATCATCATCATCATCATCATCATCATACATTCTTATTTTGAGGTACATAGGATCGCTCGGGACTTAAAATGACCCCGCGGATTTCTAAATGTCTGGTTGGCTAAGTCTCGTTAAGTTCAGGCAGGGGTAAAAACGCCAGCACTAAGCGCTGGATCGAGGCTGAAAGGCGCTTTAAGATATGGCACGTATCTCTCGTGTCTCCAGATATATGCATCAGAAAGCGCCCAATCTTCGTGATAAAAACAATTCCAGCGTTGTTAATATAGAGTCCAGAGTCTAAAAGGTCAGCAGAACAAAACGATACTGTTGCGGACGTGGATTATATTTGGACATTTTCCTGGATGCTGCCAATTTCGCGGCTCATCCGCCAGAACAAGAAGCGGTAACCAGGTTTGATGTAGCTACGGTGTCGGTATCAGTGACATCTCAGATCAAACAACGGCCATTGCGCCAAGGGATGAGCGTAAACCAGACGGGTCTTTTGCCGTCAGCTCTGGATAAGTCAGGTGGCTCTTTGATAGCGGCAAAACCAGCACGAGCAGGGCTTTGATAGATTGGGTCATTTAAGACGGCATGCAGGGCGAATGGACCAGGACTCAGATGTAAGAAAGGCCGTGCGATCCATCCTCTGCTACGAGTGATCCACAAGGGAAATTGTGAGGTTCGTAAACAGTTGTTCATAGGCGAAGACCAGCTGGGATTCTCACAGCTTTATCGTCCAATCGTAGGCCACAGGTTGCTATTATGTCAGAGGTGTCAAAGAACCTGCACGACAATGCTTTTCTGGCCCGTGAAACCTTGTCTAGAGACTACACAACTGGAGATTAAAAGTTCGAATTTTTAATTTTTAAATGAGTTTCATGTGATGTTCCTGACTGATAATCAAGAACAAAATTAAGATTTAAAGCCTAATTTTACTGGGGACGGACTCACCAAGCCCCTCCTTAGTCCATTTTTCTCATGCGCATTCATCACCATAGCCCGCCACTTGCTGAAAAATTTGGTACTGGTCCGCCATTGAAAAAGGTTTGACTCCCCTGCCATAGGTAATACGAATAACCAGTCAACTGGGTGTAATGCGCAGGCTTTCAAGTAGGTATCGGCAAGGACGCAACGAGAATTAAATTCAAGAGGAGGCAACTTCACAAATCATTGGCAAAATCCTGGTCATTGGGGTCATTAGTCAATCGAAGTTCCGGTATACAAAAAGCAAGACCTCGTGCCTCAATGTAGCTATGCCTATGGGTATCGGTGAGAGAGGCTCCGGGACAGTATACCAGCCTGTTGAATAAGTGGTTTATCCCGCTATAAGTGTTTGAGGATTAGTTGGTCCAAGGGTGATATTTTACCTTCCTCATACAAACGCTGATGCATAACTTCGATAATTTGTGTATCGTCTTTGGTTTGCATATTCATGCTAAGCAGGTAGGATTGGAGAACGCAGATGCCTGCAGCAGAGCGCATGAAGGCACGAAGCGCCAAGAAGTTCACAACACCCTCTGGATTTCATCCTGTAGATTACTAAATTAAAATAATAATTTTATTACTCTTTTGCCCCGAGGTAACTCAGATCCACCAGGAATAAAAAAATCGGTAGAAAGAGAATCATTTATAAATGGATACGAAATTTGTTTCTGTACAAAGATAATCAATTCCAATATAGGGCCTAAGAACTCTGTCTCTGTTTCGATAGAAAGAGAATCATTTCTAATTGATAGGAACTCAGTTTCAGTAAAAAAGACTCGGTTTCGATAGAAAGAGAATAATTTCTAATGGCCTGGAACTCTTTTTCGGCGGACATAGAATCATTTATAATGGATAAGAACTCGGTCTCAGTGGCACAGATAATTATTTCTAACGCATAGCCTATCTTGGTGGACATAGAATCATTTCTAACGTATAGGAACTCCATCTTGGTGGACATAGAACCATTTCTAACGGATAGGAACTCCATCTTGGTGGACATAGAATCATTTCTAACGTATATAGGAACTCCATCTTGGTGGACATAGAACCATTTCTAACGGATAGGAACTCCATCTTGGTGGACATAGAATCATTTCTAACGTATAGGAACTCTATCTTGGTGGACATAGAACCATTTCTAACGGATAGGAACGCTATCTTGGTGGACATAGAATCATTTCTAACGTATAGGAACTCTATCTTGATGGACATAGAATCATTTCTAACGTATAGGAACTCTATCTTGGTGGACATAGAATCATTTCTAACGTATGGGAACTCTATCTTGGTGGACATAGAACCATTTCTAACGGATAGGAACTCCATCTTGGTGGACATAGAATCATTTCTAACATAGACTATAGGAACTCCATCTTGGTGGACATAGAATCATTTCTAATGGATAGGAACTCCATCTTGGTGGACATAGAATCATTTCTAACGTATGGGAAGTTGGGAACTCTATCTTGGTGGACATAGAATCATTTCTAACGTATGGGAAGTTGGAACTCTATCTTGATGGACATAAAACCATTTCTAATGGATAGGAACTCCATCTTGGTGGACATAGAATCATTTCTAACGTATAGGAACTCTATCTTGGTGGACATAGAATCATTTCTAACGTATAGGAACTCTATCTTGGTGGACATAGAATCATTTCTAACGTATAGGAACTCTATCTTGGTGGACATAGAATCATTTCTAACATAGACTATAGGAACTCTATCTTGGTGGATATATCTAATGGATAGGAACTCGGTCTCAGACTCTCAGTGGACTCAGTCTTACTGGACAGAAGTCAATCTCAGCTGAATCAGTCTCCGTAGACAGGGAATCAGTCTCAGCGGACAGGGAATCAGTCTCAGTTGTCAGGAAATCAATCAACGGACGGGACATTATCGTAACACTTGGTAAGAACAAATGCGATGTGACGTTGACAAAAGCCTTGTTGACAGAACAAATTGGAACGTGTTCAGAGAGAATAAGATGACTTTACCCGAACCACTACCATCCACGCTCCACCCTCACCCTCTCTCATCCACGTCCGAAATCCTCATTCCGACCGCCGACACGAAATGGGCGCTGACGGAGAACGCGGGATGGTCAATGCAAACAACCGGAGAGTCGCATCGGGTTCAGTAAGAATAATATTAAAAGCAAAAGATTAGAGGTTGGAGTTGTGAATGTAAATGTACATGCTTTTATTTTGTAATTGTAATTGTAATTGTAATTGCAATTACGACAATTTCTAGAGCATCGTCAGTAGCAAGCTACTTCTACGGTGCTTTACACACAGATACACAATAGGCCTACTGTAGTGCCTACACACTGTCAACTGTCAGAACAAATGCTAAGAGCTTGATAGCAAGTAGGCCTACAGTTTTAACTGTTTTTTTAAAACATAAGGGCTTTTGATCTCCTGGATAGCTGCGGGAAGACTGTTCCAGGCACGTGGGCCAGCGACCCGAAAGGCCCGACTCTGCTCATTTGCAGTGAATTTGTTCCATGGAGATTCTCGGCTGGGTTTGTAACTGTGGTTAACAGTATACGGGGAAAGTAGGTGAAAATGTCTGGGCTCGATGCAATGTTGACTGAAGACGCCAGTAATCGGACAATAGGTAAATAAGTGAGTTTGTGATTACATGACACGCTTTTATGGTTGATGTTTGTGCTTAGACTTCTGTACAAAATCGTACCCTGCCCGATGCAGTCTACTGTTTCACCTCAAAGTACCCGCGGGACACCGATCGACAATTGAGGAAATGACTCAGTGTCTTCTTCTTCCTCCTCCTCCTCCTCCTCCTCCTCCCTTCTTCTTCTTCTTCCTTCTTCTTCTTCTTCTTCTTCCTTCTCTTCTTCTTCTTCTTCCTCTTCTTCTTCATCCTCCTCCTCCTTCTCCTTCTTCCTCCTCCTCCTCCTCCTCCTCCTTCTTCTTCTTCTTCTTCTTCTTCTTCTTCTTCTTCTTCTTCTTCTTCTTCTTCTTCTTCTTCTTCTTCTTCCTTCTTCTTCTTCTTCTTCTTCTTCTTCTTCTTCTTCTTCTTCTTTCTTCTTTCTTCTTCTTCTTCTTCTTCATCATCTCCTCCTCCTCCTCCTCCTCCTCCTCCTCCTCCTCCTCCTCCTCCTCCTCCTCATCTCCTCTTTTTCTTATTAAGAAATGGACAGCAATTCGTTGCCAGCCAACATAGGCCTAAACCTGTCCTACTGTTGAACCATTGCCATTATGACTGCAGGTGCTTTGGCCAAAGCATCTCCCAGCCAGAGGGGCTGACAGAGGACAGACAATGCAAAACCGTTATCGTCTGGTAACCTATGTTCTCGATGGACCGTGTCGACACGGACCGGGCAGCTATGGGTTCGAATCCGTGACCCTTTAAACGACCCACGGCGCCTTTTTCTGCTAGGCATAGACTCCATAAATCGTTCGGTCAGTGGTCCAATGGGGAATGGTTGACTGCCTGCCTCCGTATCCAAGACTTTGAGCATCATCACCCTTGGCATCTGGCGCAAATGACCCGAATAGCATCGGAATAATGGAATTAGTCCCTGTCCGCTGAGTCCGGAACTCCGGATGCTTCTTGCTGGAGGACTTTGGCTCCGGTGGATAAACAAAAGCTATATGCACGAAGAAACGAAGATGGCAGTTTAATGATCGACCTAAATAGCGGTCAAGAAAAACGTCGGAAAATGGGGAAGAGGAAAGGCAGGAAGCAGGAAGCGGAGGAGGAGGATGAGGAGGAGGACATGCGATGAAGAAGGAGGAGGAGGAAGAGGAGGAGGAGGCGATGGAGAAGAAGAGGAGGAGAGGAGGAAGGAGGAGGAAGAGGAGGAGGAGGAAGAGATGCGAAGAGAAGAAGAGGAAGAGGAAGAGGAGGAGGGGATGCGAGAGAAGGTGGAGGAGGAAAGACCGGAAGAGGAAGTAGAGGAGGGGGATGCGACGAATAAAGAAGAAGATGAGGAGGAAGTATAGCAGGATGCGAGTGGAAACTAAATGGAAAGTGGAAATGGAAGAGGAAATGAGCGGAAGAAACCGAATGTTGAGGAAGAATATGAAGAAAGATGGGAGGAGCAGGAGGAATGCGATGGAGAAATCTTAAGAGGAGGAGGAGGAGTAACAAAAGAAGGAGAAAATGGCAAGAAAGTGGAATGAATGGAAATGTATTCCTCTTTCCAAGGAATTACAAAATATTAGAATGGTAAATTATTTGACTAATTAATTTAAAACTAATTACTAATTTAATATGAGCGTTATACCGTCAAGCTCTGCATTTCTATCCAACAGTCTCTCTCTTCTTCCTTCGCTTTTCTCAAAATCTGCTTCTTTTCGCGGGGCCTCGTGCACTGGTAGCGCTTCTGAACGGCTCACCCTACTAGCGTTTCACAAATGCTTAAATACAATTGAATACAATACAATACATTGTGAATGTTTTAGGGGGTTAAATAAGAGGTCATGAACCTCGCATGGCTGCACGAGAGTCTTCACCATGACGTCCAGTCCAAGTCCGCCAAGACATCGAGACCCCGAAAGCGCTTCCTGCACCGTTCCAGCGGCACTCCGTGGTCACCAGATAATCCTCACCGCCCGCTGACCAACTCATCTTCCAACTGGGAGATGAACTTCCTCTTGCATCGCAACCGATCCTCACCATCCTCTGTATCCTCCTCCTCCTCTTCCGTAGCTTCCTCCGTAGCTTCCTCATCCTCTTCAAACCACTCCCTGCCCAACACGAGCTTCATGCGAAAGGCACACGTTCTCGGTGACCTCATACGTCACTCGACGAAGGTCTACTCCTTGACGACCGTTGCCATCATCGCCGGCATATTCGTCGTGGTAACCGTTGCTACGGCCGCCATCGTCGCGCTGTTCTGGTGCAAGCGGAACTCAGTGTTCGCCTTCAAGGGCAGCGAATCGGAGGATCTGGACGAATGCGAGATGGACGAGTTCGACACGGATGTAGAGGACGCCGAGGGACTTCTGTGTCGGACGAGCGCCACTGAAGAGGAGGAAGACGACGATGAAGAGGAGGAAGATGATGACTATGAAGAGGAGGAGGAGGAGGAGGAAGAGGAGGAGAGGAAAGATGATCGAGATACTGCTGCTGCTGGTGATGGTGGTTTATCGAGTCTGTCGATATTGAGTCGATCGGAGTCGATGACTCAGACGAGCACCTGTTTCCCGCGCGCAGCACGAACGAAGGTAGCTCTGAGGGACAGGAAAGGCATCTTCCGGGGTCTCAAGACCTTCCGCTTCCGGTCTGTAGACCTCGTCGCCTCGACGGCCAGTGCTGACCGTCTCCTGCAACCGAGCAGCCTCGTCAGTCTGCTTGACCACGGGCGCGGTCAGCTGACCACGCTTGACCACAACGGGACTGACCAACATCAACACCGATCGGGAGAGGCCGTTGTGTATAGTTCAACGGATGAAATGACGTCACAGCTGGTCCCGGACGGTGACGTCAGCAGCGACGATGACCAGGCAACCAGAGAGGGTGACGGTGGGCCTGACGGGGCCGCATCCCACTCGAAGGCACCTGCAGCGTCACCGCCACGCCGTCCCAGATTCTCCGGGTACAGACGACTGGTTGTCATGGCAACCGTGGAGGATGAGACACCCGCTGCAGCAGCAACGACTGGAACGAAGCATCCTCTCGGAGCGGTCCTCTTCCAGGCGAGGAAGAATTCCTCCAGGTCGTCGCTTTCTCAGTCGTAACGACATGGCTGGACTTAGGTGGCTACAAACTGCGCTGCATAAATAGCTAGGTGAATGGAACCTATATACCGCATGTCGTCGATGTTGAACGATCGGTAACAGAGGCGCTGCATAAATAATGTCTGTGGGCCGCAGACACTTCTGAGGCAGTACATGAAACTGTCTCGTTGGCTGATGCTTGTCAGTAGCATTAGTAGTAGTAGTAGTAGTATCAGCAGCAGCAGCAGCAGCAGCAGCAGCAGCAGCAGCAGCAGCAGCAGCAGCAGCAGCAGCAGCAGCAGCAGCAGCAGCAGCAGCAGCAGCAGTAGTAGTAGTAGTACTAGTAGTAGTAGTAGTAGTTTTAGAATTAGTAGTAGTAGTAGCAGCAGTAGTAGTATAATCATCATCATCATTATTATTATTGACAAACATCAGTCAGCGAAACATGTGCATAATAATAAAAGTAATAA
>JACEVL010000692.1:177500-220000 GCA_020284085.1 Aporrectodea caliginosa
GGAAACGCTGTTTCGTAGACGAATTCGTCGGACCACACTGCTCGAGCAATATTTGCCCAGCTTACAGGAATACCCGGATAGAAACATCGCAGAAAAATATCGGCTCGTTAAATCTTTCTGGCAATCAATATTGCCTCGTTGAACCTTGCCAGAACAGTGTTTCTGCCGTTGCGCCTGAGTCTGGACTTGCCAGACCCACTCGGCCGCCGGCTGGGAATGTAAACACGATCGAGGACCTATTGAAGCGCTCCACAATGGGTTGGAGGTTTCGTAAAACAAATTTCCGGTCCTGCTACGTCTTCCCAGAGGGCGTTCTCCGGAGAAATTTCTGGCGGTCAGTTGGAAGCGGAGTTGGCGTCAAAAGTAAATATACTTAATTACTGGTGGATTCAGTCTGGGAGCTCTGGTCCACTGCGTAGAAAATCAATGGTAGAGAGGGGAGACTGTCGGATCTGTGAGGAGTGGCAAGGAAAGCCGATTGGGCCCTTTGGGGTGAAAGCAATTGGTTCTGCATCTGCGGGGGCTAAATTTTGATCCGCCATGATAGTTATTCAGTGGTTATCATTTCCAGTTCCTTTTATGTTTATTATATTGAATACTGATTGTTCTGTTGTTATTATAACTATCTACCGTGTTCATAACGTATTTATGCATAATTTTTTTTCCATATGGAATATAATTTTTGCATTTTAGGTAGCTGTAGCAGATTCATTGGCGCACATTTTGAGGTAAACATCATGGTTGTAGCCCACGCCATTCAAAAGTTATACCTGATATACCCGAGGCACCAGAGGGGGGTGGATACCACCCCCTTAGTTTTTCGACTATAGCTTATTGACTATTCTTCCTAGAAGAGAAACAATTATACCATTCTTTAGAGGGAATGCAGGGCTTCATTTGCATACCTACATCTTTGTCTTATGAAAACCGGAAGTGATCAAAATAAATAATAATACGCGTAATATGCGTGAAAAATGGCTGAATGGAAGCACTCCCCTCCTTAGTTTTTTGTCTGTAGCGTATTCATTTGTCTTCCTGGAAGAGAAACAAAGATACCATTCTTTAGAGGGAATGTAGGGCTTCATTTGCATACCTACATCTTTGTCTTTTGAATATCGGAAGTGATCAAAATAAATAATAATACGCGTAATCTGTGTGAAAATGGCTGAATACAGCATTACAACGTAAACGATATATATGTATGGATATATATGTATGGATGTACAAATGCCTTCGTGAGTTTCTTATAAGGCGCTATATAAATGGCCATATACATACATACATACATACATTTATACTATATAAACATGTGTAGGGATGATTGTCTGTATCTTTTATACATAGATTAGTTTAAAACACACATAATCTTATATTTGTTTTATAAAAGTACAAAATGTACGCAATAATATAAAATATTGCTAATTAATGGGTTCCGTTGTTAAAAGTGATGTAATTTCGAGGTGCATTCACATAATGTACAACTAAATATACCATTCTGTGCAGAAATGAATGCTGAATCCATTGCTATATTACAAGTTATGATATGTGAAACCAAACACGAAATCCAGGGGTGGTAACCACCCCCCCCCCTTGGTAGCCAATGTCACAAAAAAAGCTTGGTAGCCCTAGGGTTAACTCGTGTTCACATTGATATGTAATTTAAAGGTCATCATTTTGTGAGTATTGCTTTTTCAGAAAATTAGTTTTCTACGTATTTTTCTTTGTGATTTGCTTAGTTGGTATTAGTTACAATTTGCTTCGTTATTGCTTTTTCTGAGTTTATTCCGATTACCATTTAATTGCATATATATATATATATATATTCATATATATATATATATTATTAATATAAGTAATTTATTTATTTATTTACAATAATAATATTGATGATGATGATGATGATAATAATAATTGTTGTTATTAACATTATTGCTGTTGCTGTTGTTATACCCGTTCTTTAATCATCACAATTTTTACCGTTAAGATTAAAAAAATTCTCATCGTTATATTTACTTACTCAATAATTCTTTCTGACTATGGATTCCGACTAACATATAAAAATTCACTTAATGGAAGAGCGACATCGCAACATATTGTTATGAACATCATCGTCTATTTCGACGTCGTCAACATCATCATCATTGTAGCCATCGCTGCCGTCATTAATTTCTGATTATTAACAACGGCATTATTTATTAGTGACAAAGGGCAGAGAAGATTAATGTCCATCCGCCGATGGTGAAAATTACTAATTTGAGATTGTTTTGCTAGCTGTCAATATCAGGCGCAATATAAATCGACCTATGCACAGACACACTCGCACGCACAAGCACACAGACACGTGTCAATCAAGAGTGCACTTGGAATGACAACAACAGCTCCACTTGGGTGATCCATCTGGTTCCACGCTTTCTCCAAATCCACTTCCGTTGAGCCTCCAAATGGTTTGATATCGATTTTCGCCACATTCGGTTTCTGCCATTGGTAGTTTAAATTTAACCGAGTTGTGGTATAATAATGGTGATTAGCATCGCCCTCCTCCTTCATGAAGGCTTGGGATTTGCACTACCAGAGTACGGGCAGTGATGGAATTACTTCTGTCATTTATATTTATTATGCTTAGATGCATTCTCGAGATTTAAATTTTCACCCTCTTTGACTGTCTTTCCTAAACCAACCAATCTGTCCAAAAACAACCTCTGATCAAATCACCCTCACCTCTTTGAGAGTCTTCCCCAAACTATCCAGCCCTCTTCAAAACAACCTCAAATCAAGTCATCCTCTTCCTCTTTTATAGTCTTCCCTAAACGAACCAACCCTACCAAAAGCAACTGATCAAATCACCTTCTTCCTCTTTGATAGACTTCTCTAAACCATCCAATCCTCCAAAAAGCACCCTCCAATCAAATCACCCTCGCCCTCTATTTGACAGTCTAACTCCTGATTCCACAGTCGTCGCAAAGAACGTTCTCTGAATGGGGAGAAATGACAGAATATGAAAAGCGAAACAAGGAAGGGGATAGGGAAGGCGCTGGTGGCGCTGCATCCTTCCGTCTTCCTCGGCTGGGCCGTGGCCAACCCCGTCCTATATAGTCCTCCCTTCTTCGTCGTCTGGGCCGTGGCCAACCCCTCCGCGGCCCCTGGGACCGATTCGCCAACTCAGATGCCAATTGCTTTATTTTCCTTCAGGGCGACAATTACGTTCTTCCGGGAAAAATCGATAGGAGAAGAGCAAAAATGAGGGATGTGAGGAGTGGCATGAAAAGATGGTCGGATAGCAAGAGTGCGCGGGAAAGGGAGGAGGAGAAGGAACGGTGAATGGATGGAGGAAATGGAGGTGGAAGAGTGGGAAGAGAAGGAGGTGGAAGAGCGAGAGGAAAAGGAGGTGGAAGAGTGAGAGGAAACGGAGGTTGAAGAGTGAGAGGTAAACCGTAAAGGAGGTGGAAGAGTGAGAAGAGAAGGAGGTGGAAAAGTGAGAGAAAAAGGAGGTGGAGGAGTGGAGGAGTGAGAGAAAAAAGGGAAAGAGTGAGAAAGAACGACGTGGAAGAGAGGAAAAAGGAGGTGAAAGAATGTTAAAAAGGAAGCGAAATCATATCAAGGAAAAATTGATGGAAGTAAATGTGGAAGGAAAGCTGAAATGAAGATGGGTGGAAGACTAGGCGACTGCAGAATGGGGAATAAAATGAGGCGAAAGCCCCTAGTCCTCTTCGACCCATAGGGGGTTTAATCGTTCGACGGGGCTTTAGAGACATCGCATTATCGAAGGGTGTCAACGATCGACCTCTGGTTTATTGGTCCCAGGTGGCAAATGTCCACTCTTCAAAACGGTCGATGATGGAATTCTCTCGCATTGAATACAAGAATCTGCTTCACCGTCAGCATCTGACAGTGTCTTCCTATCTATATCTGTGCTTCTCTTTGTTCCTTTACTCCTGTTCCTTTGTCTGTCTGTGTCTCTTCCTCTATCTGTATCTCTGCCTTTCTTTGCTTCTCTTTGTTCCTGTCTTCTGTCTGTGTCTCTGATTCTCTGTGTCTTTATCTGTCACCGTCTCTCTATGTCTAGGCATCTTTTCTCTGCTTCTCTCTCTGTATCAGAGAGTCTATTGACGAGCGCTGCGTCGCATCAGAGGGGTTGTCCAGAGTACGTGCGTGTTTTCAATATGACAATAGAAGGCCACACTCCGGTGTCTATTGTTACCATGTATACGCTGTATACGCTGCATTCTAGAGGACATAATAGCAGGTCTCTTTATAGTTTCAAGAGGCGTTATATATGGATGCACTGCTGCTATTTACAGTTACAATTACGCGGTTTAATTGCCTCTGAATTGTAATTACAGGGCGCTACATAAAGGTGGTGACGTAAGAAGAAGAATTGTATCGGTAACCCAACGATAACACATCTTAGGCTGCTGGCACAAAATATTCAGCAACCGTCCGTCCATCCTTCTGTCCTTTCGTTCGTCCGTCCGTCCGTCCGTCCTTTCGTCTGTCCGTTCTTTCGTCCTTCCGTCGGTTTTTTCGTCCGTTAGTCTGTCCTTTGGTCCGTTGGTTCGTTCTTTCGTCCATCCGTTCGTCCTTTCGTCCGTCCGTCCTTTCGTCCGTCCGTCCTTTCGTCCGTCCGTCCTTTCGTCCTCCGTCCTTGCGTCCGTCCGTCCGTCCTTCTGTCTGTCTTGGATTGAACATAGCCATTGTTTTCAGCAGCAGTAAACCTTTGTAACAGAGAGGATCTTGATTCTTATCCGATACAGAAATTGTATGGCTGCAGGTGCTAAGTCGATTAGAGGCACTAATTGCTATATAAAAACGAAGGCATAAGCTCGATGAGGGAGGGACCAAAGGAGGGAGGGACGCAGGGGCGCAGAGAAAAGAATAGAGAGGGAGGGTCGGACGGATGGATGGACAGACGGATCTAGTGACCTCAAACTGAACGAAAACATAGCCTACTGCCTACTGCACTCAACGACATCAGCATCAATACAATGAACCACCAGTACGAGCAACAGTAAGTTATGAACGAGTAACATTCGTCTAGGTATCTTCATTCAGATAAAACGCCGTTCCGAATAATTTTCACAAGTTGTGATAGTGACGCACGCTCGAGCCACGTGACCACTGTGAAAAATTGCGTCTATTGTTATGAACGAGGGTAACGCTAATCGTCTGCGTTAAGACACGACACTCAGCAGCTGTTTTGTATTCAGGAGAGGCCAGTCCCAATTGTGGATAAAGCAAGAGGGCGACGCTAATCACCTTTGTTATTACAAAAGTCACTACTTTAAAGTCACTATTTTTAGTATCGCTTTACGTTTTTCAGGTAAACTACAACTGAATTATCATTAGATCAGTTAATGAGAGAGACAAGAGACAGAAGACGATGGTGTCCGTGGTGTAGTCACACATCGACTAGAGGACGATTTAGTGCAAGACAACATACAACTGGCGAATTTAATAGTTTCCAGTGTTCAGTGTTTGGCTATCTTGCAGCTTATAGAGCCGCTGATATCGAGATCACCTTAGCTCGTTCAAGAAACATGTAAGCAAAAGATACTGTTAAACGCAGTAAGTTGACAATTATTATTGCGTCAGTTTAAACCGTTTTAAGGTGTCCAACGAAATAGTAAGACATCATTCAGTAAAATCAAACATTATTAAAGAAATATATTCAAACAGTGAATAAGACAATTCTTTATAATTTCTTAAGCTATTGCGTTGGAGGAAGGAACCGAAAATTCAACGAGATTTTCAATCAATTAAGGAAGGAACAGCTTAAGATATCATACAGAAGGAATTGTAATTTTTGGTAAGGATGGAAGGAAGGAAGGAAGGAAGGAAGGAGGGAAGGTAAGGAAGGAAGGAAGGAGGAAGGAAGGAAAGAAGGAAAGAAGGAATTATTGCGTCAGTTTAAACCGGAAAGAAGTCCAAAGGAAGGAAGGAAGGAAGGAAGGAAGGAAGGAAGGAAGGAAGGAAGGAAGGAAGGAAGGAAGGAAGGAAGGAAGGAAGGAAGGAAGGAAGGAAGGAAGGAAGGAAGGAAGGAAGGAAGGAAGGAAGGAAAGAAGGAAGGAAGGAAGGAAGGAAGAAAGGAAGGAAGGAAGGAAGAATGGAAGGAAGGAAGGAAGGAAGGAAGGAAGGAAGGAAGGAAGGAAGGAAGGAAGGAAGGAAGGAAGGAAGGAAGGAAGGAAGGAAGGAAGGAAGGAAGGAAGGAAGGAAGGAAGGAAGGAAGGAAGGAAGGAAGGAAGGAAGGAAGGAAGGAAGGAAGGAAGGAAGGAAGGAAGGAAGGAAGGAAGGAAGGAAGGAAGAAAGGAAGGAAGGAAGGAAGGAAGGAAGGAAGGAAGGAAGGAAGGAAGGAAGGAAGGAAGGAAGGAAGGAAGGAAGGAAGGAAGGAAGAAGAAGGAAGGAAGGAAGGAAGGAAGGAAGGAAGGAAAGAAAGAAAGAAAGAAAGAAGGATTGAAAAAAGGAAGGAAGGAAGGAGGGAGGGAAGAAAGAAAGAAATAAAGAAGGAAGGAAGGATGGAGGAAGAATATGAGAGAGGAAGTTGCGTCGTACGGACGAAAGGAAGGACGGATACAGTAACGTTAATTTTTACTGTTGATCTTCAGACACCTGTTTTAATAGAGAAAACTATGCTATAAGTATGCCTGTTTTCGTTTGCAATGTTACCTTGCAAAAATACTTGGTCTAAACCAGTGTTTCTTAACCAGTGCTCGACCGAACCCCTGGGGTTCGGTGAGCCAGTGCCAGGGGTTCGGCAGAGGTCCTCTGAAATACATACATATTCAGGGTCAGTGAGTGTGAGTGAAAATCATTTGCTATTTTATTTTTATTTTTCGACTTTTATTTAATAAATTTTGTTTGAAATAGATTGCCTACCAGGTTTACCTTATGAAATTTAAAAATCTATTAATATTGTATCACATTTTGGTACAATTTTTTATTTCCTTTTGTTTCATTAGTTAAAAAATATTGTTCAAACTTGAGGGGTTCGGTGAGTGGTCATGGATTTCTCTTGGGGTTCGGCTCCCTTGAAAAGGTTAAGAACTGGTCTAAACTGAACAAAGACATACCCTACTGCATTCGTCAACATAAACAATAGGCCTACAATGACCTATTAAACAATAAGAGCGGCAATAAGAACAACATTCGTCTGTTACTGTGTATCAAATTAAATGCTCATCCGAATAATTTGACAAGTTTTGTTAGTTAAACACTCTCGAACCATATGACCACTGTTCACAGTACTTCCAGTAGAATTGTGTCTATTGTTATGAACGAGGGCGAGGCTAAGCATCTTCGCTAACACACAGCGTATTTAAACAGTAACTACACTGCAGTTACTAAATCTCCTTACAAAATAAGGTGTAATGCAAGGTTGGATTGGAACTCTAGGTCCTAACAGAAAAAGAACGTTCGACGTCAGCGACCTAAGCAGTCCCAAGATATCATTAAAAATTTATTAGCATTTCATTTTCACTGCTGGTATTCTGACACCTCTTTTAATATTGAAACTACGCTATAAGTAAGCCTGTTTTTCGTTCTCAAGGTTAATACTCTGTCAGAACTAAGCTAAAAGTTTGTACACCAAGGTACGGATATGCAATGGTCATAATAAAGAATATACTTACTTACTTACTTATTAACTAACCACGAACAACGTACAAATTGAGCTGTAATATGCCAAAAATAATCTTTGTCGGCGGCAAAGGCCTATGTTGTCATAAACTGCCGTGGATCCAATCCATGCTATTTTCAACGCAACCCGAAAGCTGCCATGTATTTAGGATGTACAATTGTATACTATGTTGCACACCTACCCACATATTTGTCACCCCGCTTCAGTTTCTAGCCTGAAATTTACTATAATAATGCTGTGAATATCCATAAGCAATATTTAACTCTGACAAAGTAATTATTCGTTAATTTCCCTGCATAGATATAATGAACTGAATGCATTTGCTAGGTAAACAAGTCGCGATATTTGTCCAGAGCGCCGTCCTCAATTTTAGGCACACTGATAAATAAGGGGTCTCCGGTCAAGTGTATTTGACCTATAGATCCTTGTCGTACAATTTTTAAACGGTTTAAGTCGACGGTAAAATATTGGTGGCCTTCCCTTGATCGCAAACAAAATCCTCCACAGTCCACTGTCCGTACTTTGGTAGTGCCAGTCTGCCAGAAATAAGCCTAGATAAAAGATGCTAACCATGTTTGTGTTGACGCAGTAACTATATCGCCTACAAAATAAAGAATTAGTTTGGGTTGAATTTGAACTCTAGGTCATAACAGGTAACGAAAGGTCGGCGTCAGCGGACATCGCAGCCGCAAGATATCGTAAAGTATTTCGTAGTATATCATTTTCTTTGCTGATCGTTGGACACCTATTTTAATTTTGAACTCTATACTATAATTACTCCTGGTTTGTTTAAAAAAGTATTGCATTTTCTTCTACACCGGGGTATTTGGCCACATTCCGACCTATTGCGAAATTTTGTCAGCTTCAACCAAACTCGGCAGCTGTTTTGTATTCAGCTGGTGCCAGTCTCAAGCAGAATAAAGCAGGAGTGCGACGCTAATCATCTTTGTTTACGACACAATGTCTTTAAACAGCAACTATCCGACGCCTCAAAACCCTGCCACTGTATCAACTGGAGAACGGTGGAAAACAACACAGCGTGCAACTGGAGATTTTAATAGTTTCAACTGTTTAGTGTTATCTTCCGGCTGAGTTAGTCGTTCACGTCGATATTACCTCGCGTACAAGCCCAACTGCTAATTGAACACAGGAGGCCATTATTGTAGCGTTGGGCCAAGCCATTTTAAAGGTGTCTAACGAAATCGCAGCTTTATCTAGTGTTGAGGCAACAATGTAAACTTTTCTGTCGACCTTGAGTAATCGCAAATACCAAATTTAAAACTTTCGAGGGACTCAGGGAGGCAAGTATATTTGTAGATTAAAGCATGAGGGTCACTCTATTCTAACCTTTGTAAGTAAAAAAGTCACTACTTTTCAGTATCGCTTTACGTTTGTCAGATAAAGTATACAACTGAACTATCTTTCGATCAGTTAATGAGAGAGACGAGAGACAGAAGATGATGGAACAATGTTGTCCGTGGTGTAGCCAATCCTCAACTGGAGGACGGTTGAGGACAAGACTACCTACAACTGGCGATGTTAATAGTTTCCAGTGTTTAGTGTTAGGCTACCTTGCTGCTTATAGAGCCGTTGACGTCCATATCACCTAACTTTCGTTCGGTTATTTTCACCAAAAGATACGACTGGTAGCAGTAGTTTCAGTTTAACGACACTGTGTGACAACAAAGATCATTAGCGTCGCCCTCTTCCTTCATCCAGGCTTGGGACTGGCACTATTAGAGTACAAACAGTGGAGTAGTTTAAAAACACGCAGTAAACCGTTATGAATACATTTAGATAGATAGATTGATTGATTGATTGATTGACTGACTGATTGATCGATCGATCGATAGATTAATTGATTGATTGATTGATTGATTGATTGATTGATTGATTGATTGATTGATTGATTGATTGATTGATTGATTGATTGATTGATTGATTGATTGATTGATTGATTGATTGATTGATTGATTGATTGATTGATTGATTGATTGATTGATTGATTGATTGATTGATTGATTGATTGATTGATTGATTGATTGATTGATTGATTGATTGATTGATTGATTGATTGATTGATTGATTGATTGATTGATAGATTGCTGAACAATGCTAGAGTACTGCACCCTCGGACTAACGAGGAAAAAACTCTGTCGCACATGTGTTTACCTTACCTTAATCGACGTCAAACTCCGCTACTGCCCGTACTTTGGTTGTGCCAGTCCCCAAACCTGGATAACAGGCTATAAAACCGATTATTCTCCTTGATTGATTGCAAAATAAACATTCTGATAGATTGATTGATTGATTGATTGATCTTGCCTATCATCTCATTATTAAACAGCATCGTTAAACATCAGTTAATAATAAGCATTTTCTTTATTAATTCAAACCGACAAACGCAGTGTGATTACAGTGTACAGTTATGCAATTTAAATCTTGACTACTAACAGAACAGACAGCCTGCAATACACGGCGCTAATAGCAGCCTACAAAGCATGTCCGCCCTACGGGGGCTCGAACTCGGTACCTCTTGCTCTCCGTGCCAGATGTTATCCAATGCGCTATCGGGCTATTATAGTAGTCAGCTAACTTTCGATCCATCCACAACTCAATGCATCGACGGTTAAATTCTCTTTAATACATTTAGTACGTTTATGTCAGAGACAGTTGTGCTGACGATTAAAAGAAGTTTCGTACTTATGGCCTTGTACTTCACAGACGAGTATATCCTCCCTTAAGCACTAACGGTGAGCGCTTATTGTTTTTATTAGCATTCGCTAAATGGCGCCACAGTATCCGCTTTTGTTTCTGTGGCATTCGGTAGGTGTCGGCCCAGCAGATTACGCCGCAATTCTTGTCGGCAGTTTGTACAGCCAGTTATATCTTAAGGCGTTCATAGTTTATAATGTTTAGTCGTCAACGGCCTGTGATGTCATAAGACGACGTTAAACTGTGGTGAAATAAAAAAATTATAATGTTTAAAAATAATGTGACGTGTTATAAATATTGCATAGTCAGATGGCGAAAAGGATAGCAGAAGAAAGATGACAAGATGTCAGAGGGTCTGTAGTTACATCCCAATAGGAAATGATGAATGATAGATGTCGAATAGGGTTGCTGCAGGCTGCGGCTGTTTCAGGTGATGCTGCTACTGTTGAAAAGCATCATCGTCTGTGCCACTGTTTGGATGTACATACAGTTATAATGTCTCGTCAAGATAACGGATATCGAGATACTGATGTAACACACCCTTAAAACAATGACAAACTGCGCTATATATATTTCTGGCCTGATGGCTTTTTAATGGTTCTAATCACGGGTCTATAATTATGGTCTTCTTATAGTTGAATGAGAGTTGCATAAAATGCGATACAACCGATGAGAACTGTTGAAAATAATGACACGCACCTTTTAAGTGTGTTATATATAAACTTACAAGTGAAATTTGTCCTGTATTAGTGTATTATGCTACTAGGTGATGCTGCAGCAACTGCTGAAAGAGCATCATCATGTAGGCCTATAGATTCCACGTTCAATACTTGTGACGAAGGGCGTCTTGAATCCTGAAGACAAGAGATGATGTAGATTGTAGAGTACCAACAGTTCAACTTCATCCGCAATGTCGTTAAGGACTGCACGGTGCAATGCTCTCTTTAGACACCTCAAAAACGTTGTTAACCCCAGCACCATTTCAAATTGATGCTACATGACCGCAGCATAGTATGCCATACGTATGGCCACTGTTCAAAATAATAAGAAAAAAGAAATTAAATTAGAACAGACCGCCAAATTTTGGGAGTTATTTTATATTCAGAGCTCAAATGGAAACCTCATTTAGATTATGTTGTTACTAAGTGTAAAAAGAGATAAGAGCTGTTTCTGGTTATACACGGGGTGGGGGCCAAAACCAGCAATGATCTCCATCTATAGAAGTCTATTCACATAAATACTCGATTATGGGGATGTCGCTTTTACCACAGCTAGCAATTCCCAAAACAATACATAATTATAGGCCTACTAGCAAAAGCACTAAGTATCTGCTTTCGGGCCGCTAAGGTTAGGTCTACGTTCCTATTGGCTCTGCAAAATGAGTGTGGTGAAATACCCCTTTCTTTCCGTCGACTGGGCAACAAGACTCTATAACGGGTGATTTTAATGGTTTTAAGAGTGTAGCGTTATCTTGCGGCTGTCAGAGCCGTTGACGTCACAATTGCCTTACTTTCATTCAAAAAAAATACTCTTGTCTACGAGATGCGTTTCGAGAATACGCGGATCACAATTTTTATAGTTTCGGCTAAAACTGTTTTAAAGGTGTCTAACCATACCATCTCATTATCTGGCGTTTAGGCCATTCACGTCGACGTTGAGTAATCGCAAAATACAAAATTTGAAACTTTCCAGAGAGGCAGGTATATCCGTGGATTAAAAGCAAATTATCGAGTGTTTAACGACGTCTTCCATATGGCCTGAAGGTATCATCAAGTCATTTCGCGAGGCAGAACGGAGAGCCCGCCGACCAGTTTGAACGTGCTGAACTGACGAAGGCACAGTTCAGCAATGTAGTCCGGAGCAGTCCAGTCGTAGCCTTCCAAACCAGCGTAGCAATTTTGAATTGCACACGATCAGCAACTGGAAGCCAGTGGAGCTCACGTCGCTCGTAGTAAGATATGTGTGAGATATCTCGGTAGATCAGCCAGCAGTCTGGCTGCTGCATTCTGAACGAGCTGAAGTTGATGAAGACGGAACTCAGGACAAGGGATGCTGATGCAAGGGCATCAATCCTACAACGTGAACGTCTTGTACCGAACCAAATAAACTGTGACTTAGCCGGGTTGAGTCTAAGACGATTGGCAGACATCCAGTCATGCACCATCGCAAGTACACACTGCATTTGTTGTGCGCACACCACCGAGTCCTCAGGTCGACAGGACAAATAAAGTTGAAGGTCATCAGCAAACTGATGAGAAGTAGGACCCAGCGACGCCACAACATCATAGAGGTCAGATGTGTAGAGAATGAACAGTAGTGGCCCTAGGACTGAGCCCTGAGGAACACTGCAAACAACAGACGCCCAGACAGACCTGTCGTCTCCAATCTCTACCCTCATGGTCCGCCCTTCAAGATAGGAGCAGAACCATGCCAATGCACGGCCTGAGATTCCGTATGATGCCGCAAGCCTTAATGGTTACAAGATTTCCTTAACTAAGATCTCTGAAGTCGTATTTACTAAGAGAAGGAAAAAGAAAAGAAATTAAATTAGGGTAGACCGCCAAATTGTTGGAGTTATTGTATATTCAGAGCTCAAATGGAAACCTCATTTAGATTATGTTGTTACTAAGTGTAAAAAGAGATAAGAGCTGTTTCTGGTTATACACGGGGTGGGGGCCAAAACCAGCAATGATCTCCATCTATAGAAGTCTATTCACATAAATACTCTTATGGGGATGTCGCTTTTACCACAGCTAGCAATTCCCAAAACAATACATAATTATACTAGCAAAAGCACTAACATCTGCTTTCGGGCCGCTAAGGTTAGGTCTACGTTCCTATTGGCTCTGCAAAATGAGTGTGGTGAAATGCCCCTTTATTTCCGTCGACTGGGCAACAAGACTCTATAACGGGTGATTTTAAGAGTTTTAAGAGTGTAGCGTTATCTTGCGGCTGTCAGAGCCGTTGACGTCACAATTGCCTTACTTTCAGTTAAAAAAAGTACTTTTGTCTACGAGATGCGTTTATACGCGGATCACGATTTTTATAGTTTCGGCTAAAACCATTTTAAAGGTGTCTAACCATACCATCTCATTATCTAGCGTTTAAGCCATTCACGTCGACGTTGAGTAATCGCAAAATACAAAATTTGAAACTTTCCAGAGAGGCAGGTATATCCGTGGATTAAAAGCAAATTATCGAGTGTTTAACGACGTCTTCCATATGGCCTGAAGGTATCATCAAGTCATTTCGCGAGGCAGAACGGAGAGCCCGCCGACCAGTTTGAGTGCCAACTGGAAGGCATAGTTCAGCAATGTAGTCCGGAGCAGTACCAGTCGTAGCCTTCCAAACCAGCGTAGCAATTTTGAATTGCACACGATCAGCAACTGGAAGCCAGTGGAGCTCACGTCGCATGTAGTCAGATATGTGTGAATATCTCGGTAGATCAGCCAGCAGTCTGGCTGCTGCATTCTGAACGAGCTGAAGTTGATGAAGACGGAACTCAGGGAGGCCCAGGAGGACCCCATTTACAGTAGTCAAGACGTGTGAGGACGAAGGAGTGTATTAGCACAGCCGCAGCGCTTAGCGACAGCGTTCTCCGTATAGCTCGGATCTGCCTGATGTAGGGATATAATTATAGAAACTGTGAATTGCGTATGATTAAGAAAAGGTCACCAATATTTCACCGTCCGTTTAGACCATTTTAAAGATGTTGTGCAAGGATCTATAACTCCAAGAGTAATATACAGTAACTTCTTATTTATGCTATTTTATGCTATCGATGTGGCGAAGGACAGGGAAGAATGGAAAAACTGCGTTGCCCGATGTGCAGTCCTGCACGGCAAGGACTAAGTTCTAAGGTAAGGTCTTATTTATCGTTGTGTGACTAGTCTGACGAAGACCCTCTGGCGGACGGGAAAATATCGCGATTTGTTTACCTAACAAAATAATGCTGTCAGTTAATTATATAGATGCACGAAATTTGACGTATATTTACATCTGCGGAGGAAAATATTGCCTGTTGAGATTTAAAACATCATATTAAATGTCAGTAAACAAAACTGAAGTGAGGCGACATCTGTGCGTAAGTGGACAACCTGGTAACCAACTATTTCAATGGGTTTCCATTCCTTTGTATACATAGATTTCCTTGGGTGTAAGTATTTCTTCTGGCCTAATTGATCGTCGATATGAATGAAGATTACACGGGAACAATAAAGGTCGCTTTTCTCGAAATAGAAGCTGAGAAAAGCAGAAAAATTGTTAACGTGAACAGCAACACATCCCTTAATTACAGCGAGGGTATTCATAGTAACCGCCACAACCAATGTCATTTTTGCCGAGTTCACTATTATTGTAGCCTTGGTGTAAACCGTTTTAAAGGTGTCTAACAAAATCGTCTCATTATCTAGTATTTTAGGCGACATCACTTCTGTCGAGGCCGTTCACGTCGATTTTGTTCGTAACAGATAAAAAAAAGGTTGACGTCAGTAGACATGGCAGCCCCAAGATATCGTTAAACATTTAGTAGTATTTCATTTTTTAAATTCCCCACCTACGGCACTTTAAATATTACTGCATACCTTCCTAATTAATGGAATTTAGCAAACCCACTCTGCCGGACATTCTTTTTAACTGTTAGTTAAGGTTTTATTTCTTTTTTTACTTTGTACTGCTAGGAATCTAGTTGATCATTTACTTTTTAGGTCTACTACGTAGGCCTACTGTACTATACTGTCAGGTTTGCTGTGCTAGACTTAATGTTGAGCTGGTGGTCAAGGCTTTGGCTGAGGTGTCACTAATTCAGACTTTTGAAATATTTTTCTACTTAGCGGGATCTTGATCCCTTTTGGGACTCCTCTTGTGGCCAATCTTGATATTTCATGTTGGAATGTTCTGTGACTTGATACGGCTTCAATAAAAAAAGTTTTGATTTGATATCATTTCATTTAATTTTCTTTGCTGATCTACGGACACCTCTTTTAATATTAAACGACATATTATATGTACGTCTGTTTCGTTTTAGCGGCCTAATACCGTGTGCATATCTCTGCGATCTCCGACAACTGACAACTGACAACTTTTTATTTGCAGAAGCACAATGCATATAACAATTAACAATAATTATAACGAGACTATTACATTCAGCGTAACTTCAAAAGGGGCAACCTAATTAGGAGTCACCCTCAATAATCATTTATGGCTGGTTTCAGTTGAAAGAAAGAAAGGTTCAACTCAATAATGTTCTTAACTAAATAATAACATTGCAATTTACTAAGAAAATCAATGTAAGAAAGAAAGTTCAACTCAATAATGTTCTTAACTAAATAATAACATTGCAATTTACTAAGAAGATCAATATCTAAACAATTCGATGAAACAGTCTTAAATGAAGTATGGTTAATCCTTCAAGTAACTATCTCTCTTGCGAGCTTCAGCATAACTCCGCACCTGCTCAATATTCGGGAGGTGCCAGTCCAAAGTGTGCAAACAGAAGGAGGTCGACGCTAATTATCTTCGTTACAACATAGTAGGCTAACGTAAGCCTGAAAGCAACGCCACTGTCCGTACTCTGCTAGGGCTTGTCCCAAGTCTTCATAAAGGAGGAGGGAGAATCTAATAATCTTTTTATTACAAAAACACACAGTATAAGTTAAAAGTCTCTTCTCTGTTCTATCGTTATTCGTCTATATCAGCTAAACTACTACTGAATTATCCTTCAATCAGTTAAATAGAGAGACAAAAGACAGAAAAGAATGGACCGATGTTGTCTGTGGTGTAGCCACTTCTCAACTCGAGAACGGTTGCAGACAAGACATCAGACAAATGGCCATTTTAATAGTTTCAAGTGTTTAGTGTTATCTTGCGGCTCTCAGAACCGTTTACGTCCTAATTAACTTACTTTCGTTTTAACCATGCTTTTTCAGGGAACAGCTAACAATGAAACGCAGTTCCTGTTTATTATTGCTTCGTTTTACACCGTTCTAAAGGTGTCTAACGAAATCGTTACATCATGACCAGGGTGGGATTCAGGGACGAAGAGAGGAAGGAAGGAGGAAATGAGAGAGGGAGGTATACCGCAGGACGGAAAAAAGGAGGGACGGATAGAGTGACCTTAAACTAAAAAAAGCATATGCTGCTGCACTCATTAACATCAACAGCAATACAATGAACTAACAATAAGAATATAATAATAATAATAATAATATCTTTTCTTTATTAAGCGCCTGACAAACGCACTGCGCTGTACATTTACATGTTATGCAATTTAAATCTTAACTACTAACAGAACAGACAGCTTGCAATACAACGGCGCTAATAGCAGCCTACAAAGCATATCCGCCCAACGGGGGCTCGAACTCGGTACCTCTCGCTCTCTGTGCCAGATGTTATCCAATGCGCCACGGACCCCCCGCGAGTAAGAACAACTTTCGTCTGTTACTGTGTATCAAATAAAACGCTCATGCGAATAATTTTTACAAGTTCTGTAAGTTAAGCACTCTCGAACCATGTGACCGCTTGTCCACAGTAGGCCCTACTTCAGGTAAAATTGCGTCTATTGTTATGAACGAGGGCGAGGCTAAGCATCTTCGCTAACACATCATCATCATCATCAGGATCCATGGGCCGAAAGCCCGTAGGTGTCCAATGCAAATTTCGTCATCCGTTTCCATAATCCTCTGTCTTGCACCAATACACTCAAACTGTGTAGGTCTTGTTTGCACCAATCCCTGATGTCACCAGTCCATTCCCTGTTAGGTCTTCCTCTTCGTCCATTTCCATCCATCATACCCATCATGACAGTTTTTATTTTTCTATTATTGTCCATTCTGCATATATGTCCAAACATACCCAATTTCCTTCTCATTACTGACTGTATTAGATCTTCCTTTATGTGTAATCTTCTTCGGACCTCCTTATTTGTCACCTTCATTGTCCAATTCAGATGCAATATTCTCCTATAGCAGTACATTTCAAAAGCAAGGATTTTATCATGATCAGTCTTTTTAATTGTCCAGGCCTCACACGCATAAAGAGCTGTACTAAACACGCAAGTTTTCAAGACATTCAGCTTTGTCTTATAACTAATTTGCTTACTATTCCAGATGGAATTTAGTCCTGCCATAACTCCCTTTGCCTTTGCTATTCTTGCCTTTATGTCCTTTGTACAATCATTATTCCATGTTAACAGACTACCTAAGTACACAAATTCTGTTACATTCTCAATCACCTCATCTTGCACTTTTATTTCCCTGTCTATTGTCTTCTTGCCAAATACCATTGTTTTTGTTTTATCTACATTTATTTTTAATCCAGCCCGTTGTGCAGATGTATTCAGTGTGCAAACATTTTCCTGCAGCCTCTCACAACTATTCTCCAGCAAGTCAATGTCATCTGCAAATTTTAAGTTATTAATCAGTTCTCCCTGTACGGAGATTCCAGTTCCATTGTCTTGTATATTTTCCATGACTCTTTCCAAGTAAGTGATAAATGTATTGGGTGAAATTGGATCTCCTTGCCTTGTCCCTATCGTAGTTAAAAACCATTCTCCTATTTCCCGTCCCACCTTCACTGCAGATTTTGATCTGTCACCAATGTTTCTTAGTATTTTTATCAGTCTGTTTCCTACTCCATATGACTTTAGTACTGCCCATGTCACGTCATGCTTGATGGAATCAAATGCCTTCTGAAAGTCCACGAAACAATTATAGACAAGCTTGTTTTTTCTCTTGGCTTTTTCAGCAATCAACCTTAACATCAGAATTTGTTGGACTGTGCTTCTATCTTTTCTAAATCCTGCTTGTTCATCAGACATATATATATTCCTCCGTTTTTGCCTTCAGACGACTCAACAAAATTGTCATGAGTCTTCGCTAACACACAGCATCGTTAAACAGTAACTACATTTCAGTTACTAAATCTTCCTACAAAATGAGGTGTAAATGTAATGCCTGGTTGGATTGGAACTCTAGGTCCTATGTCCTAACAGAAAAAAGACCGTTCGACGTCAGCGGCCTAAGCAGTCCCAAGATATCGCTAACAATTTATTAGCATTTAATTTTCACTGCAGATCTTACGACACCTCTTTTGATATTGAAGATCACGCTATAAGTAAGCCTGTTTTCGTTTGCAAGATCAATCAATACTTTGCGAAATACTTGGTCTTAATGCTTGTACACCAAGGTACGGATATGCAATGGTCTCAAAAAATAATATACTTACCTACTTTCTTGCTTATTAACTAACTTACCAAGTTACCATGAACACTGCATGATATCTTCAACGCAACCCGACAGCTGACCTCTATTTAGGATGTGCCAGTCCCGAGAGCGGATAAAGCAGGAGGTCAATGCCAATCAACTTTTTTGTGGGGCGCGGTGGTGTAGTATTGTTATTCGTCTATGTCAGCTAAACTAAAACTGAATTATCATTTGATCAGTAACATCAGTTAATGAGAGAGACAAGAGGCAGAAGAGGATGGAACAATGTTGTCCGTGGTGTAGCCACTCCTCGACTTGAGGACGGTTGAAGACAAGAAAACCTACAACTGGCGATTATAGTAGCTTCAAGAGTTTAGTGTTATCTTGTAGCTGTCAGAGTCGTTGATGTCGACATCGCCTAACTTTGAGTGATAATTGCCTCTGTTTACGGCCGATTGGTGATGAAAACGTAGTTGACCGTTATTAGTTTGTCGGCCAAACTCGTTTAAAAGGTGTCTAACGAAATCGTTTTATTATCTGGTGCTTAGGTGAAATCTTTTCTGTCGAAGCCGCTCACGTCGACCTTGAGTAATCGCAAAATAATTTTTTTTAAACTTTCCTGGGAGGTAGCATATCCGTAGATTAAAATCAGAATTTTCGAGTGTTTAATGACGTCTTTCCTATGACTGGCAGAGTCGTTGACGTCCATTGGTCTTTCTCTTACCTTATAATCATTAGAGAAGCGAAAGAGTTTCATTTATTACGGCGGAAACTGTTCAAGACAATTTTTTTCATTGATGCCAAACGTGTGCTAAAGTTACGGTGAAAACTGTACAGTTTTCCGTCTACGTCAAATGCTTTTGATGACAACTGATATAATTAAACTGTAGGAATTATTTCGCCAGTAACCAGGCAGAGTGGTAGACGAAGGTGGCTATGGTTATGTAAGGCGGTCGTGTTTGGGAAGAGCCAATCGTTAAAAAAATCAGCTCATAACGAAGAAGAAAGAGCGAACACTACCAGAAGGGGGTCCGATAGCGCATTGGATAACACGCTGGCATGGAGAGCGAGAGATACCGAGTTCGAGCCCCCGTTGGGCGGATATGCTTTGTAGGCTGCTATTAGCGCCATTGTATTGCAGGCTGTCTGTTCTGTTGGTAGTTAAGATTTAAATTGCATAACATGTAAATGTGCAGCGCAGTGCGTTTGGCAGGCGCTTAATAAGGAAAAGATTATTATTATTATTATTATTATTATTATTATTATTATTATTATTATTATTATTATTATTATTATTATTATTATTATTATTATTATTATTATTATTATTATTATTATTATTATTATTATTATTATTATTATTATTATTATTAAAAGGCAAGAAGGTCAAAATTTATTGCTGTAGTAGTTGTTTAACGACTATGTGTCAGAGCATAGATAATTAGCGTCGCCGTCCTTCATCATTTAGGATTAGGACTGGCACTACCAGACTGTGGAAGCTGTGGAGTTAAAAACTAAAGGAAAATTCGCTGTTTACCACTTTATCGATATTTTATGGCTTTCAAGGCCACTGGCGTCATCCTAACTTAAATCTCGTTAAATTGTCGATAGGATTGGATCCACAGTTTAACGGCAGCTTATGACAACATAGGCCGTTGCCGCCGACAAAGCACACGTTTGGCATCGATGGAAAAATCGCCTTGAACAGTTTCCGCCGTAATAAATGAAACTGATTTAATTAGTTTTTGGCATATTGTCGATAAGTTGTTAGCATCGCTATTTATAACGTCCATTAGAAACGTTTCGAAGGTGCTTAAGCACAAGAAACTCGTAATGCATTCCGCAAAGCTACGGATGTTTCAACAGTGAATTGATTATTCATATATTATTGAAAATTGCCTAAATTTATTAGGGACTGACAATGTTTCATAACGTTGTTGCAAATTAAAGCTTGAATAATGTTTTTAATATAAATTGAAACTTGATTAAGCTCATTATCTTAAACGGAGCTTTCGGGTATTGCTGCCAATATTAAATAATTGATGTAATTTACTAATAAGCAACTTGGTGCATGACTATATTTATGACTATATTTAGAGCTGTGTGCGTGTTGTAGACACCCCTTTTTGGCAATTATTTTCTTTGGAAATACGACGGTTCTTAATTTTTTTTATTATAATATAGTTAAAAGTCAAAAATCTTTACCCATCGACGTGAACGGTCCTTGATGCCACATGATGCTATTAAAACTAATTGGAAATCATCTACAAAAATTGCTTGCACAATTAACTACGCTTAATAGATATAGATAGATAGATATATTCGTTTTATTTTCTGACAGGTTGACAGGCCACAACCAGTTACAATAGAAATGTGTTAAATAATTAAATCAACATTGGACAAAAACAAAAAACAGACAGGTGTGCAGTCAGGTGAGACCTAGGGCAAGCGTTTGTAAAGTACACGTGGGATAAAGTCTTCACGTCCTTAGCAGGCAGCTCAAAGTCGTGACGTCTTGGGCGAAGGTTAGGGGTAGACACCCATCTTCTGCATGTCGTAGGATCGAAAGCAGGGCTGTTAAAGACTTGGTTTTTGGGTTTTTTGTTTTTAAACAAAACCAAGAAACCAAAAAACGCAAATTTTTGTTTTTTTGTTTTTTTTGGATATTATAAATGCCAAAAATGGGGTCTCTTCAACTCTCTTGGCATTTGTTGTATATTCTTTATTAATTTCGTTTTATGACATTCTATCATTCTAAGCTGTCGTTAAAATATGGATCCATCCTAACGCAACTAACTAGGTCCTGACAGGTAAGGGAAAGATGGGTAGACGATAGCGGACATGGCAGCCCCAAGATATATCTGTAAACATTTTAGTAGTACTTCAATTCTTTGCTGATCCTTTTAAACACCTCTTTTTCTGTTGAACAGAAGTCTATATATAATCCTGATTTCGTTTCTAAGTGATCTCTTAAGACCTTTCGGAGCATGTAATAACGAATCTTGTAACTAGCTGCGTTATGACAGCTAGAGTTGATTAATAAACGAAAATACAATACAATACAATCAACGCAACTCAGCAACATCATGAGTATCTAATAATTCTGTAAAGTGGCTTTCGAGGAATAAGAATTCAGAGGTGCTCTTGTGTGCATGTAATACGAATCCGAAGCTTGAAACCTACGCCACTGCCCGTACTCTGATAGTGCCAGTCCCAAGGTTGGGTAAACCAGGAGGGGACGCTAGTCATCTCTGTTACGACGCAGCGTCGTAAAGCATAAACTAACCCAAACTAGAAACCTACGCCACTGCTCATACTCTGGCAGTGCCAGTCACTAACCTGGATAAAGCAGGAGGGCGACGCTGATAATCTGTGCTCTTATAAAAAGTCACAACGTTAAAAAGTCAATACTTTGTAGTATTGTCATTGGTCTATGTCACCTAAACTGCCACTTAATTAATTATCAATCGACAATCGATCGGCTAATGAGAGAGACAAAAGATAGAAGCGGATGGAAGATAGTTAGTTATCCGTGGTGTAGCCACTCCCCGACTCGCGGACGGTTGAAGATATAAGACAACCTACAACTGGCGCTATTCTAGTAATTTCAATTGCTTCTTGTTTTCTTGCGGCTGCCAGAGCAGTTGACGTCGACATAAACTTGACATAACTTTGCTTTCATTTACAGTTGTTCATGCCGTTTCAGAGTAATTTCAATCAACGCCAGTGTCATCCAAGGCTCAGTATTCGGCCCAACTGGTTTCATTGTTGGCATATCTGACCTCCATCCCATCCATCCTCAAAATCGTCTCTCCAAATACGCTGACGACTCTTACCTCTTCATCGGATCAAACTCCCTTCACACCGCAGAAACAGAACTTCAACATATCCACAACTGGTCAGAGGAAAAGAACCTAAAAATAAACTCTTCCAAAACCCGTGAAATGGCAGTGATCAAGCATAACCAATCTTCACTCTCCAACAAACCCTCAATCACCGGTATTCCTCGCTCTACCTCAATAAAAGCCCTAGGCGTCACCATCGATGAGAAACTTTCTGTCACGGAACACATCAACAAAGTCGTCAAAAGTGGCTCTGCTTCAATCTTCGCCCTTAAAACACTCAAAAATCATGGTGCATCTGAAGATTCTCTACAACTGATCACCCGCGCCACCATCATAGCCAGAACAATGTATGCTTCTCCCGCCTGGTGGGGACTGGCGAGCGAAAAGGACAAATCCCGCATTGAACATCTGAACAACAGATTAAAACGCTCTGGTTTTATTCAGTCAGATTCTTCTTCTATGAATGTTCTTGCTTATAACGCAGACACTTCACTCTTTATAAAGGCCGTCCTCTTAAATGAGAATCATTCACTCAGATGCATGTTTCCTAATCAACATTTTACGCCCTATTTTCTTAGGGTCAGACCACATAACTGTAACCTTCCTGACAAGGACTCACGAAATTTTATATCTCGTATGTTATTCCTGAACTCTTACTAAACTATTATTAATTCTTACTATTAATATCTAGATGTATTTTATTTTCTATGTACACCTACTAACAGCGTTATGTCTGTTGTTAACACATTAAACGAATATATGATGATATGATGTTTCACTTGGCGATACAACGCAGTTGACGGCTATTATTTTGTTGGCTAAACCCCTTTTAAAGGTGTCTAATGAAATTGCTTCATCATCTAGTGGATAGATAGATCCACAGTTTAACGGTAGCTTACGACAACATAGGCCGTTGACGCCGACAAAGATAATTTTTGGCATATTACAGCTCTCATCATCTAGTGTTTTGCGAACTCTCTTTTGTCGAGGTCATTCACATCGACCTTGAGTAATCGTAAAATAGAAAATTTAATGCATTTTCAGAGAGGCAGTATTTTCGTAGAATAAGCGCATTAATGAGGGCTACGCTATCATCTTAAAAGTGTGTTTAACGGCCACTAACCAACCTATAAGCCTATGCCGTACGAACAGTGAGAACTGTTTAAAATAAATGCACACCTCTTTTAAGTATAATAGTCGTCCTATAAGAATAACCAGAAGCGCTATTCTGTATCTGTAAGGTTTTAGAGAGTGTTGTGCAATAGGAACTATGAGAACTGTTCAATATAGATAATTTCTGTAGACGTCAACTGCCTTTGTTGCCATGAGATGTCAATTGAAGCAATTGAGACTACTAATCTCGGGAAAATTAGTTTAATTTCTTACGGTAATAACTGTACAGTTATTCCTGTCGACGTCAACGGCTTGTGATGACAAAATATAATTTATCATTCGTAATCGTAATCGTAATCAAGCATTTATTTAGCGCCACTCAAAAACAGAGGTGCTCCCGACCCGGGCCAGTCTCTTCACTGGTAAAGAGAGGTTTTCAGACGCTTGCGCCACTGGTCAACAGAAATAGAAAAAAAGGTCAGTCCTGAGGGACTGACGTAACTGGTTCCAGCTATTGAGACCAACAATAGCGAAACTCCTAGACTGGGCCGTAGAAGTACGAACCTGCTGGACAACCAATTAACCACGGGCCGAGGACCGAAGGGAGGAACGACTGCGCAGAGAAGATACTGGGATACAAACTGTTGGAATCAATTCGCCAGTTACTAGGTAGACGAGGGTGGCTGGGGAGAGTCAATCGTTAAAAAACAGCAGATAACGAAGAAGAAAGAGCGTAAACTACAAGAAAAAAGCAAGAATGTCGAATTTTATTGTTGTAGTTGTTGTTTAACGATGCTGTGTCATAGCATAATCATCGTCGCTCTCCTACTTTAACCAGGCTTAAGACAGGCACTACCAGGGTGTGAGGAGTGGCGTAGTTTACAAGACACTTTAACGATATCTTATGGCTTCCAGGGCCATTGACGTGAACCCTACTTAAATGTTGTTAAACTACTCCTATTGATATCAAAGTTGTTAGCGTGGCCCTTTATAATGTCATTTAGAAACGTGTCGGAGGTGTTTAAAACGACTGTTGCATATGTAAGAGTTTAACGAAATCAAATGGCTGCCTGGGGCCGTTGATGTAGCCCTCTTCTTTTTTATGGCTTCGGACGGAATAGTATTATCTGGCACTACGGGTAGTTTTGAAGTTATACAAATCAATTCTTTCTGCATTAAAAATATTTGACGACAGACTTCGACAAATTTCGATGTTTAAATTTAAATAAGAAAAGTTTTCAAAATAGTTAATGCCTAAAACATTTACACAATGTCATTGCAATTATATTTAAGAGCTAGAAACTCGCGGTGCATTTCTCAAAATCGTCTAACAAAGTCTGAAGAACGAAAGACTGCAAGGTTCTGGATGTTTCAACAATGAATCGATTTTCAGATATTTCTGAAAATTGCCCAAATTAATTACTGACTGACAGTGCATCATAACATTATTGTCAATTAATTCTTGAAAGATGTTTTTAAAATAAATTGAAAAATTGATCACGCTCATTATCTTAACAGGCTTTTTCCAGTATTGCTGCTAATATTAAATAATTGATGAAATTGTCTTAAAAGTATCTTGGTCGATGACTAAATTTAGACCTGTGTGTGATGTAGACACCCCTTTTTGGTAATTCTTTTCTTTAGAAATATGACAGGACTTAATTTGTTATTAAATGGGTGAACGTGAAATTTACGATGTTTACCTGTTTATGTGAACGGCCTTTGATGCCACAAGATGCTATTAGTTAAACTAACCGGAATCCATTTACTAACAAATTCCCTGCGCAATTAACTTAATGGGGTAGACGCCCTTCTTCTGCATGTCGTAGGGTCGACAGCAACGGTTCCTATAGCAGCCGTTAGACGTCGCTAATACAATTTTAATTTTGCAACATTTAATTCGGATTTTAAACAAAGTGGGTGACGTCTGGACTGGTAACTCTATGGCGTACAGGAATCTCTCGTCCTTCTAAAATCTTCTTGGTAGCTTATCGTAGTCAAGATTTTGGATCAACGTCTTCAAGGAACACAGCGCATCAACGAGTTCACTTGCAGGACGTTGGATCGCTTTTCTCACCCGCTTGCGCCTTTCCGAAGAATCAGATTCAGGCGATTGATTCAGATTAGAATCTGTAGATGTCACCTCTTCGCTATGCAAATCGCTTGAACACAGCGCTTGACTGTAGCCACCGCTTGAACGCAGCGCTTCCTCATATACATCGCTTGCTGCAGACATAGTCCTGTGATACGCATTTGCGACGACCTTCACGGCGTCCTTCACCTTGTCCGTGTCCGTTCTTAGCGAGATGGACTCAACGAGGCGAGAAGACCGGTAGACGAGTTCTGTGAACGAGCGCATGGAGGTACGGATGGATTCAACCAGGGCGTCCTTGGACCTGGGAGCGGAGCAAGTCATCGCCCGGCAGTCGCCCGTGAAGTGGTCGTGGGCAGACACGAGGGCCAACCTTCGGTCGTCGAAGTCGGCCCTGAGAACTGTGCGATCGTTGACTGGGGACAAAGAACAAGGAGAAGACTCCGAATACAGTCGCTGGAGGAGTTTCGAGATGGCGGAGGATGCTTCTGAGGCGGCTGTAGCTGCACCGTAGTTGACGCTCCATTCGTCTCTCGTGGTCCAGCTGTCTTTCCGGAAATCCAGGTTCAGTCCATCGACCAACGTGGTTCGAGGAATCGACGTCGAGGTCCAGCTACGTGAACCTCCTATCTTCGTTGTCGGCGAGTCCAGCTCAGCTGGGCTTTGAACAGGGCATAGCGGTAGTCTTCTGGGGTTCGCCCGAGATCCAGAATCCTTTATCTCACTTGTGAGTCGACTGGAGATATTAAGGCAAGGTCCATTAACGACATTCAGCTTATTGGCACAGCTCAACCCAGTAGCAAAATATGACCCATTAACGTTACTCAATCCATTAACATTGTTCAACCCATTAACAACTTGCAACCCATTGGCACAGTTCGAACCATTAACGTTGCTCAACCTCTCAACGTTGCTCAGCCCCTTGACGTTGCTCAGTCCCTTGACGTTGCTCAGCTCGTTGGCACAGTTCGACCCATGTGGGTCCATGTAGTTCATCTCATTTACATACCTTAACCCTTTATGAATATCGACTCCGTTTGGCTTCATAGCGTCGTGGACCCTAGAACGATTGATCAAATTCTCATTTCCGCTCAACAGAGACGTTGGGTTCGAATCTTGCCCCGTCATTCCTGCATTCCATTGATCTCCTTGTTTGCAAAATCCATTTTCCGCTTCGTCCTTTCCTCCTGTTGAGACCACACCTCCACCCTCAGTGGCTCTGAATGTGGCTTCCTGGCGGACAAACGAGTCCTCAGGTTCTTCCGTCCACCTCATCGGTCTAGCGTCACCAAGAAAAGTGTGAAAGGTCGGAGACGTGCAGCTGTGTTGCTCCATTTCGTTCCCCGTGGTTCCTCTGGAATCACTGGAGTAGTGTTCCGCTTGGAACCACAGCTGAGATGACATTGAGTTCACTGCTTTTGAAGCCTTTCTTTTTGATTCCTTTGGTCCAGCATTGAAGGGTCTAAGTATGGATGACTTAGGTCTGGAAGGTTTTCCTATTGTATTTGCAATTCCTAATTGTTCTTCGTCAACACACTGTGATCTTGACTCCTTCGAGATCGGTCTGGAAACGCCAGACAACTTCGCTGATCCGTTCAGTCGTGCGCGGATCTTATCCAGGACTGAGGCACCGGAAGTTGAAAAATTGTCGAGAACCGTCGAACCGGAAGTTGGAACCCTGGACCAAACTGGTTCCTCTTGGACGCTGCTACATCGCAGTCGAGGGTTCGTTCTCCGACGGTGGCAGGCCTTGATCGCAGGGTCTACCACCTGGAATCTCACAGGGTCTACCACATGAAACCTCTGAGGATCTACCACCTGGAACCTCTCAGGCTCTACCACCTGGAACCTCTGAGGGTCTACCACCTGGAACCTCTCAGGCTCTACCACCTGGAATCTCTCAGGCTCTGCCACATGGTTCCTCGCGGAGTCAAACACCTGGATGCTCGTAGGGTCCATCACTTGGATCTTGTCAGAGACCATGCACATAGTAGCCTCTTCCGTGAGGGACCGGCTGCGGTCAATGACCCTTGGCCTGAGGGTGGAGGTCACCGGGGTCAAACGACCGTTCCTCCGTCGAACTGGAACTCGAAGGAATTCATTCGGGTCGTATTCGCTGTCGCTTCTCTTCATCGGAACTGGTTCCACCGGAACTGGTTTAACCGGAACTGGTCTAACCGAAACTGGTTTCGACCGTACTGGCTTCGCCCGAACTGGTCTAGCCAGAACTGGTTCTACCGGAACTGGTTTCACCGGAACAGGTTTCACCGGAACTGGTCTCACCGAAACTGGTTGCAATGGAACTGGTTTCTGGCTACGCATCACTCGAACATCTGCAGTCGACACGCTCTCACTCATCAGTCCGGAACGTTTTTCGCTATCGTCCTTCGCCAGTTCCGCAGGTTCACCCAATCGTGACGGTGTCGCCGATTCAACCTCCGAGAATGGCCGTTCCATTTTCCTCAGATCCTTCGAGTCATCGCCACGAGAGTCTCTTAGCAATCTACTAACCCCTAGCTCATCCGAATTCGGGGTCTCCATAACTGGACGTCTGGATCTCGCTGTTGTGAAAGCGGTGCTCTGAAAATCCAGCCTTCGACCATCGAAGCCATTCAACGTTGCCCTCTCCAGATCACCATCGTCGAAGTCCCGGCTGACGCATGTCGTATGCGGCAGAGGCGACCGAAGTGTCTCGCAAGGAATGCCACTCCTCAGCCCTTGAGCAGAAACAGGCTTAGATGATATCCTATCCGTAACATCACCAAAACCTTCCTTCGCGTTGAGCCCCACTTTCGTCACAGACTTAGTCCAAGCGTCCTTCCTCTTACCGTTGCTATTCCTACTCCTGCTAAACTCTCCATCCCTCATCCCCAGGTGGCGTAAGCTGTTCGGAAACATACCGGAAGTACCCTCACACGCAATTTCATCTGCACAAGCCATTACTTCCGGCGGGCGACCATGACACCCGTTTGACGTCGTTCCAACGACGACCTCCCGGGACCTGACCTTGACTTGTGAAGCCTCAAGGTCCCTCAGAAATGTTGAATCCGATGGTCGACTGGGTTTTGGTGGCGAATGAACGAAATTGCGCGCAATGAATTCGTCGATGTCTTCCGGCGGAAGTAGGTCACATCCGGTTAGTGGACTTCCGGAATCGTTGTCACTTCCGATTCCACTCTCTGGTCCTTCGGGAGCGTCGTCCACCGGAATACAGAATCGCAGGTTCCATGCGAAATCTGGAAAATAGAAGTCTTTACGCTTAGATAAACTACTAATTCTCACTGAATTAGTACTGAATTAGTACTTAATTCTCACTGAATTAGTACTGAATTAGTACTGAATTAGTACTTTAGTAGTACTTAATTATATCTAATTCAGAATTTAATTGGTACTTAGTACTGAATTAGAACTCAATTAATACTTTATTATCACTTAAATAGTAATCAGAACTTAATTAGTACTTAATTAGTACTCACTTAGTGCAAATTATTACTGAATTAGTACTAATTAGTACTAATTAGTGATTCAGACGATGACGATGTGATGATTATAGTAATGTTGCTATTGTTGTTGTTGATGGTGATGACAACAACATTTTTCTGATTATCTTTTATGAGTTCCTCATCTACAGAATTTTCTAAATCCAGAGGGATCAAAACATAGTTAAGAGAATAATTTCTACTTATTTTCAAGATGGCTTCTGACGAAATGACAAGAAGGAGTGAGTGATGATGAAAGCAAGAGAGATAGAGCCAGAGAGAGAGAGAGACAGACAGACAGACAGACAGACAGACAGAGACAAAGACAAACAAAGAGAGACATAGACAGAGAAAGGGAGATGATTCCATCGAGCAATTAATTACCTTGAACAATCTCTTCGATGGCGTTCAATTGTTCTTCTTTTGTCTTATATCGCTTGATGATTCCATCGATTCTCCTCCTGACCTCAGCAGGAAGGTCATCCACGATCCTCTGCCACTCCTCTTCAAAGTCATCCAGTACCGTTGAAGCGCACGACTCGGTTGGACTCGGAAATGTCGTGGACACTGAAGAACCTTCGGCGATCCAGTCGTCCTTGAACGTAGATCCAAGTCGAGAGTTCACGGTAAGGTCATGATCCTCCTGGTAAAGGTTCAAGGCCAGGGTCTTCCGCAGAGGATTCTGAAGATTCGAATGCGATTGATCGTTTGTCGGCATGCTCTTCAAATCGTAACGCTGACACGATATGGAATGCCTACAAGAAGTCTATGAATTCAAATTAAACTGGAATGTCTTCTCACGGTCTTGCTTCCTCTTTTCTCATCTCTGTCTGTCTGTCTTGTCTGTCTGTCTGTCTGTCAATCTGTCTGTCTGTCTGTCAATCTGTCTGTCTGTCTGTCTCTCGAAAGCGGAGTGGTCAGCGTGCTGGACTGTCAATCGAGAGGTCGAAGGTTCAAATCCCCGCCAGGGCAGAAATTTGGTTCACGATTTTCTACCCCACCTGTGCCCTATAGCCAACTCAGTTATAATGAGTAGCCTACACTGACCGTACACTGTCGGTGGGAAGAATAGACAGCATTCTCCTATGTCGAGGCCAGAAAATAATGTCGCTAATCTTCATACCCATGGCTGCATCTGAGGCTAGCTTAAGGGACTGCTCTTGTTCTTCTTGTTCTTCTCTCTCTCTCTCTCTCTCTCTCTCTCTCTCTCTCTCTCTCTCTCTCTCTCTCTCTCTCTCTCTCTCTCTCTCTCTCTCTCTCTCTCTCTCTCTCTCTCTCTCCTCTCTCTCTCTCCCTCTCTTCTCTCTTTCTCTGTCTCTCTGTGCATATATAAAATGCATATATATATATATATATATATATATATTTATATATATATATATATATATATATATATATATACATTTACAATTATTGTATTCTGTAAAATAAAAATTACACGCTTACATTGCACAATACACCTTTCAGGCATGCAGCACCATCTTAGTCCTTCTACTTGTATCTACCTAAGAGTTAAAAATCTTAGCCAGAGGTCATCGTATGACATCCGAGAGCAGATCCGCCACACACCTCCCCCACTTCAACGACTCAAAGCCCCTATCGGCAGAAACCGTCTCGGTTCTTTCAAGTGCATTTGACAAGGCTGGACGTGTACTTTGTATGGAAACAGCGACCCCCCCCCCCTTTCAAGTGCAAGTGTCGCAGCTTCTCAACGTATGCAATACACGATGTCTGAAGGCATGCATTGTGCATGTCGAAGAGCAGCATGATAGACATTGGTCTGTTGAAATTTTTTAATCATCCGTTGACATGAGCTTCGGAACTGCACGATAAATAGTCGTATTGTGTTGAATTTTAAATTGCACTCTATTGTATGTGGGGTAAAGTATTGTAATGTAAGGCTACGTGGCTCTATTTGGAATTATACAAAGTTATACTTTCGATATAATTAGGTAATATTACTGTAAGGACAGTTTGATACCTGCACATCAGATACTGGTTCATTAGGTATTGATACATTAGGTACTGGTACATTAGGTACCGTACATCAGGTAATAGTACTTTTAGGACTGGTACATTTTGATACTTGCACATCGGATACTAATACATTAGATACTGATACTTAATATTTGACATTCGAGCGCAAACATTGAATTCAGTTAAGTGCAATTATCACTAATTTATCAGAGGCTAAATGAATACATTTAGCTATAGCCCAAGGACATATTTATATGTATGTATGTATGCATGATTAATTTAGAATAATATATGCACGTAATACTATAGAGTTAAATAGCCTTTTCAAGTCCTTGAAACGCCTGAAGTGAAGACGGATATTAAACCTAACTGCCTACGGTGGCCGACTCTGAGTCTTACGGATTGATCTTCTGAATGTTGACCTGATTTAAGGTTTGCCTTTGGAGTGCCTTGTGCATTTAGACACCGGCAACATAGAAGTTACTAATTACAATTACCTAATTGGAAAATGGTTAAACACCTTTTGGGAACGCGTACGTTCAACGGGACTCTATGTTGGACAATCGGTTTTCACGGAGCGTTTAAAATTGAACGCTAATTGCGCTCTTGCCTTTAATTTAAACCGTCGGTAGTTTTTTTATCATCAATTTGGATACATAGCCCACGTTCACACATACACACACCAACACGAATACACACACTGACACAGACACACATTGACACAAAAATACACACACACGCAAACATACACTGACACAAACGCACGCACACACTGACACAAACAGACACACACTGACGCAAACACAAACACACACACACACACACACACACACTGACACAAGCACACATACACTGAGGTCACTGACACAAACACGCACATAATATTACATATATAATATATTATATATATACATATGTATGTATGTATGTATGTATATACATTGTTTAGCTATTATCAATGGCAATATGTACAATTACATGAATCCGTATAAAAAATATATATATTATATACATAGGCCTAAGCATGCATATAAATTGATACGTATGCGTGTTTGGTGTGTTTAGATCAGCTGATATTTTGCTATAGGCCTGCCTCTATCCCTTTCTACCTTTGATCGTGGCCTGAATTATTCAATTGATCTCTTGATTGATTGATTGAAACTTGCCTCTCTTAATTGCCATGACTAATGTCTACACGACTCCTGTATACGGCAGCCAAAGCGACCTCTGGCTGTAACCGTTTCAGATAACCAGCTGCATTTGCACGTGTGTCGATTTATATAGCGCCAGTTGTAAAAACGATTTCTGATTCAGTTAAAAGACTTACAACCAGCTGTTTTATTGAAATATAATGTATCGACAAATTCTAATTACTAATTTAGTGATATTAATGAATCATTATTAAAATAAATATGAATAGAAAGGAAGAATTTATTAAGTACACGCAGAACTATATTGGTTGTTGTGGGACACGGTGACCGATTGGTTAAAGCGCTCGCTTTGTAATGCAGAGAGTAAGGGTTCGAGTTTCCTTCGCTGAGACGGTTAGTGTGTTTGTGGTATACTGTGTAGTGTGTGCTAATAATAGCAACGTTTGATTGATAGACAGATAGACAGGCAGATACAGGTAAAGTTTATGATGATGATGATGATGATGATGATGATGATGATGATGATGATGATGATGATGATGATGATGATGATGATGATGATGATGATGATGATGATGATGATGATGATGATGATGATGATGATGATGATGATGATGATGACGATGACGATGACGATGACGATGACGATGACGATGACGATGACGATGACGATGACGATGACGATGACGATGACGATGACGATGACGATGATGATGATAATTATAATCTTTGTTTATTGATTAAAACTGACACGAACGCAGTAAGTCATCTTTGACTTAGCGTACTTGATATTGACCTGATTACGGTTTGATAGATGGATATAGACAGACAGACGGACGGACGAACTGATAAATATACACATATACATGTATGCCATATAGTTTTGTCCTGCTCTGTCGTTTAGGTCAATACTTCTCAACCACTAAGACTGGCCTCGTTGAAATTGCAACATCCAACATTATAGGCTGCATCTCTGCTTTAGCTGACAGATCTTCTGGATGTTGACCCCATTACGGCTTGGTGTTGGTGTGCCAACGGTTAAATTGATGCCTTAATGTACATTGGCGTGATAGAAATTACAAATTACTAATTAACATGCAAACATAATATTGACAAACGATATCTGATGACTGTCGCTTTGACCTTAACCATAACCTTTCAGGAAAGTAGTTTAACTGAATGACAAATATTTACAAATGAATTATTGAAAAATTAATATAGAATTGCATGCCAGAGGTTGATATATGCTTGAATTAGAAGCAGGGTCAGTTGCTACGGGAAGGGAAGATGGACAGACGAGGGTGGAAGCTAAAATAATAACCGATGGATTCGTGAAATAAGACAGTGTTAAGTTGCCGCTTGAAGGATGAGGTTGTTTGGGGACTGACCTTTTAAGCAAATGTATGTTATTTATGCAAATTTATTCATATTCATTATTAATATTAATGAATTTATGTGTTCGCGATGTGTATTACGCCGACATAATATGATGAAACGTTGAATCAATGCTGAAACGTGACTTACCTGTTCTGTGACATATCCTCGTGTTGAGCTCCCTTCAAACTGACTTCATTATCCGCCTCAGACAGGTAGACCGTAGCCAAAGCCGTCACGTGCTATTAAGAGAAGGCTTGCAAACGGTCTGATCATATTCAACCCTACATTGGGGTCACGCAGTCACCCCGTAAAGCATGTGAATGGCAGTCTACTGACAGCATAGCCCAGGGCTACGCTTGTTCCCTACCCCTCGTGGCCCATTGAGGCCGCTTTTGTTCGGAGACGATGCGCGAAGGACACAACGGGGTTGTTAGGGTGAGACGTACGTGCCCAAGTATATATGTATGGATAAAAACGGTTGCACGATCAATTATTATCTCTCTCTACCTGGCTATTATACCTGAGAGATTGAATGCTTCCGCCAATCGGATTGGCGAAAGGCGGGCACGTGACTTTATAATCGTCATGGAAACGCAGCATCCTAGCATACGTTGAGCACGAACTGTCACGAAGCTACATACACGGCGAGGAGTGCATAGGAGTGGAGTTGAGTGGAGAGGGAAGCAGAGCGAAGGAGAGTAGAGCGGAGCAGAGGAGAGCAGAGCAGAGCAAAGCAAAGCAGAAGAGAGCAGAGCAGAGCAGAGGAGGAGAGAGCAGAGGAGAAGAGAACAGAGGAGAAGAGAGTAGAGTAGAGCAGAGCAGCGCATAGCAGAGGAGAGCAGAACAGAAGAGAAGAGAGCAGAGCAGAGCAGATCAGAGAAGAAGAAAGCATAGCAGAGCAGAGGAGAGCAGATCATAAAAGAAATGAGCATCTATACACGATTGTAAACATTAAACTCCTCTGTTCTGCTCTCCTCTGCTATGCTCTCTTCTCCTCTGCTGTGCTCTCTTCTCCTCTGCTGTGCTCTCTTCTCCTCTGTTCTGCTCTTCTCTGCTATGCTCTCTTCTCCTCTGCTATCCTCTCCTCTCCTCTGCTGTGCTCTCCTCTCCTCTGCTGTGCTCTCTTCTCCTATGTTCTGCTCTCCTCTGGTAAAAGAATAAACGAAAATTGATTGCTTAGTGAAATAGCACCATCTATGGTTTTCAGAGGACGTTCCTGTGTATGGACATCGTATTATCGTAATCGTAAACTCCAGTTTCCTAAAACGCTACTTAAAGCGAAGAGCAGGGCACCAGCTTATTCAGGAGCACAGCGTCGTATCGAAGGGTATCCAAGTTGAGATCCGAGTCTATCCATTGAGAGTCTTTTTATGACACATTCCATTCTATAGCTCATTTTCTTTGCTACGTGTTTTTATAGTCGTGATTTCGACAGATATTTTAGCTTTACGTGTGTGCGGAGGCTATACAGTGGTGACTCTTTTAGTGGTCTCACTTCTGTCTGCACCGAGGGGTCATTCGAGTACTCATTGTTCTAAGTTAACTTTAGCAGAAGTCTCATAGACCGCGGTTTAAAAGGCGCTATATTAATTGAAAATTTGGCTACTTCTGTCTGGCATTGAGTTAAGTTAGTTCTAGGCTACTGATTTGTTTAACATAAATAAATATCTATTTATAATCAGTACATGGATATGAGAATAACAATCTTCCTCTTTAATTAAATTATAACTTTACCCAGGGCTTAAAGTGTGCATGGACGGTCATGGACGGCGTCCAGGCACTTATTTTCAAGGCTGGACGCCGTCCTGCCACTTATTAGGCAGCACCTCCTGGACGCCGTCCATGCAGCGTCCATGCAACAGTGTAAATCCTCTACGTCACTTTCAACAGCATTTAAGTTTCTAAGATTCCAATGAAATTTCATATTGTCATTTTGATTTCTGAATGTGTTCTACCGTGTAAGTGACTAAGTGTAACTTGTTTCTCCACCTCATTCCTTACTTGTACATTCTAGTTAACTTTTCATCAGATCGCACGCTTCCGGTTTTATCGTCTGAGTTTTCGTAGGCCCTAACAACTACCTGACTGTCACATGACTCACATCCACTGTGAGTCTTGTGTTGACCGTTTCATAACTGAATGAACTTATCAAGTTAAATGACTTCAATACAACGCACTGATACAATACGATACGATTCACCTAGACCTAGAAAACACCCACTGTCCCAGTTTTACGTAATTCACAAGCAAGACCCAGAAACTGTTGAGAGACAACATACGACTCAATGATCATATAGGCCCCTATTCGTTTATTGAGTTAACAAAACTAGGTAGGTATACAACGAAAATCAATGGCAAGAAAAACAGGTCAGAAGGAAGTAATTAATGGCTTAATAAGAGTTGGAAATTGTCAATAATTGGAATTAAATGAATTGTTTCGTTATACAAAACTCAGCCAGCTCCGCATGACGATGCCCTTGCCCTACCAGTCACATTTTGTTCCGGAGAGCATTTTCTAGGCTTCGTCTCACAAGAAGTCACCGGAGGAAAACTATGTGTACCACAGGATTGCAAACCCTACTGAGAATATCTGCTAAAAAGGTAGCGGCATCGATCGGATATACAACTGGACAAAATGCATAGCCAATTTACAAAACAGAAATTTTTTTAAATAGATTTTGACTGCAAAAATTAACTAGACACTTCTGAAAGAGCTGAAAGGCGAAAGGTAAAGAAAAAACCTGTTTCTTTTAAAATAAAACATTGAAATTGTTGTGGTGTTAGTCTGAGAATCTGGATAAACCATGAAGTTTTCATAACTTTATCGTTCAGAAACTGCTGGAAAACAAGAGCCTAGCACGTGTTCCACTTGATGACAATTGCTACAAAATGGCGTCTGGGGCTCCGCCCCAGACCCCGCTGAGGGAGCTCACGACGCTCCCTCAGACACCCTAGTCGTTAGACCTATACGCATGGGAACTCAGCACTCACGGCTTCGATCGTTTTCAATATGAACACTTCAGGAAACGTTTTATAGTCTGATTGGAGGGAGAGGGGTTGAGGAGAGGGACTGAGGAAGGTGATGGGAGTAAAGAGGGGAAGTTGGGGAGGGGTTGGGAAAAGGGTGGGAGGAGGGGATGGAAAGGTAAGGGGCGTCCAGGCACTTCTTTTTTTACACTTTAAGCACTGACTTTACCGCCACAAATAACCCAGAAAACTTTCTCAGTAAGATGCACCTTTTCAGATCTGATAGACAGTCCTGTTACAGCGTTATACAAGTGTTCAGATACATGTACCTGCATTACAACTCTGATAGACAAAGTGATACAACGAAGAGTTGGATGAATGTCTGAACCCATAAAGGCACCGTCTGTAAAGATTAGAATCACAGTGAAGGTATAAGGAAGACCAGGACGTAGGTATAGACGAAGATATAACGGATTCTGACTAAAAGTGAGGAGAGAGCCCAACATGGCAATTGACTACAGGAATATGGATTCCATTTATTTGTACCTGTCGCCGCCAAACAGTCGGCGCCAGGAACTGATTATGTTTAAAATGCTGATGATGCTTATGATAACGATGATGACGATGACGACGATAATGTTGTTGATGATTTCGTTGATGGCTACGATGACGATTATACCGATGTTGATAATATTGATGATTGACGATGATGATGATGACAATGATATTGACGAGGATGAATGTGATGATGACCATGATGATATGTTGATGACGATAATGACGACTACGACGATGATATTGACGATGACAATAATTGATAAAATCACAAAATTATCGCTTTGGTATTCAGCGAACAATCTCTGCTACAGTTTTATCTTCAGATTCTTTCTAAAATATCATCGTCTCGCTATTTGAAACGTTAAAGCTACAATGTGCTGATGAAAATATATCACAGTTAGTCAGTTTACATTAATTTACGATTTCAATTCTCAACTATAAAAGACTGATATAAGGCAATACGGTGAACAATCTCCGTGTCAAGTCAAGTTGAAGAAGGCCTGCCATTCCAAAGCTGACTAATCTCGATACTAAACTATTACAAGACAATTATAGTAAAAATCTGAATTCCTCATCAAACGTTAAACTTCGACTAAATCACGTAGCTTTAAATAATAAATAAATTGCGTTTTTCTAATGACGTGTAGTGGGCGTGCAAATCATTTTTTTCTGACTCTACAGTTAATCATTCCAATCATCCGCGTGTTAATGGATTAGATTATATTATTATTACTATTTTATTTGCGTTAAAAAAACTAGTTGCACGTTCGAAAAAGCTGCCACTTCTTAAATAGAGCTCTAAATATCATAAATAAGGATAACAGATATTGAGATAACAAAAGCGTTAGAAGATAGTGAGACTGTCAGTTGTGAACATTGATTGGCGGCGACTTATTTTATATCAAGCCAAGCTGCTGACTGAGACAGTTTTTGCTGTTGGCATCCTCAGTTTTCCCTTGTCGCTCACTGGAGTGGAAGTCTTTGGACGTGCAGAGACGTGTATTACCTTTGTCTGAACCGATGTCACGGATGTACCGTCCAGTCTTTGTCTTGAGGAGAGCCCAACGGTGGCAGTTGACACGCTCGAGTGGAGTTTACCGTCCCCGATCTGTGGGTCCGTCGGAAGCCTTCTGGGAGCCGGGGTCGAAGCTTTCGCCCGGTCTGCCCTGCTGAGAGGTATTCTTACATCAGAGGACGCCTTCCTTGTGCTGGGCTTCCCCTCGTTGGCTGTCGTGTCGAGGGATGTTGTGGGGAGCTCGACCGCTGGAAGGCCCGCGGCGCTGGCTGACGGCTTTCTCGGACGTAGGGCGGGTACGCTTGTCTTTTGGGAAGCTACAGACGTGGCGTTGTTTGCGTCGAGTAGGGAGGTCGTTCTTTTCGGAGGTGTTGGTGTGGCGATGTTGCGAACGTGCCGAGACTCGATCGCTGCTTTCTTGTTTTCCCGCAGAACGTCCGCGGGGACCGTTGCCCTGACGCCAACGCCGCGAACAAACGCCGGAGAGGGAGAGGCTCGCTCCTGGGTCGTCCGAGCCTTCTCGCCGACGGAGCCGGAGTTGGTCGCATGCGTCACTTTGCTCTCGGTCGGCGGCCGTTTGATCGCTCCTGTTGTCTTTAGTTTGGCCTCCGTCTTAGGAGGTGATTTGCCCATTGCAGCTGGCGTTGTGTTGGGTTTGGTAGCTGGGGAACCCATCGTTGGTGTTTTAGCCGCTCGACTGTCGCTTCTTGGGGTTGGGGTTCGGCTAACGGCCACCATGTTCGGTTTTGCGATTCTGTACTGAACTGCGCCACTTGAAGCTACGTTCTTCGGGAAAGGTACTACGCTCTTTGGAAGAAACTTACTCATGGTGGCATTACTGTGAGCCGTCTGAGATTTAGGGCGTTGGCTATCGATTGCCTTAGAAGGACCTTTCCTAACTGTCGTAGTAGGGGTGCCGTGTGAGGTACTGAGCATTGCCTTTGACGGCGTCTTAGTTGAACTCCTGCTTAGGGCAGACGATGTTCTACGTGTGGCTTCGACCGGTTTCGGTGAAACAGTCGCTTTTGCGGGGCGTGTTCTGACGATGCTCTCGATGGAGGTGCGACCGAGTAGAGCCGTCGTTTCCGAGTCATCTAGGTCGTCCCTGCCTTCCTTCTCACCATCGGCTCCAGCATATGTCTTACGGGTCATCATCGGAGTGATGCGAATGTCCGACTCAGCGGTGCTGCTCATCGAGGTCCGTTGAGACGCCGAGCAGAGGGAGTGGCCCTCCGAATCGAAGCCCTCGTCGCGAGTGCTGTAGAAGGAGTCGGTGCTGTAGAAGGAGTCTGATTTCTGGCCGGTCGATTCCCTGGACGACGTTCGAGTGGGGCAATGATCCGTGGCGGATGCAGTGGCGTGTGGTGTCGCATATTCCATGGGGTGGTAGTGGTGGTTGTCCCTGGAAGCGTGGGTCTTCGACAGATCGTCGTCATCCTCCTGTGAGTACAGCTGGGACAGTTTCCTGAGTTTCTCTTTCCTAGATGACGCCCGTTCCACTGCAGTCGAATTGGACAGCAGCTCGCCGTAGTCTCTCACCGTTGCTGACTGCAGCTGTGGGTCCTTTGTTCTGTCTTCTTCTTCTTGTTCATTGTCATCCCGAGCTGTCTCCTGATCGGACGCCTGTGCTTGACACGTCTCTCTGGAGGCAGAGTCAGGGGCTTCTCTCTCTTCATTTTCAAACACTTTTCCCCACCGTTTCTGGGGGTCACCACCGTCTTCGTTGGGACCCTGGGAGCAACCTCCTTGAGCACTGAAAACTGGCTTTGGTCTTGAGCACTGAAAAGGCTTCAGAATGGTGGCTTTGGTCACCCTTTGTAGCACCCTCGGGCTCCGTCTCAACGGTTTTCTCCAGTCGTAGCTCTTCGTTTACCTCTGTCGGTGACCTCTCCTTGAATGGATCGGTCGATTCCGTCAAACTCTCGTCGGAGTCTCGCACCAGACGATAGTCCGACTGACTCCTAGGCCGCTTCGATTCGTTCTCGCTCTTCTGGGTTCCCTCTGCGTTCGTGATGTTCTTGTGAGAACCGGAGTTCTGTTTGGTCCCGGCAGAGATCCTTTGTTCGGGGATGCTGTGCTGTTTGACCACGCTGTTCAGACGAGTCTTTCGCGGAGGAGCCGTCGGAACCGCCGTGTCCTGTTCGCCGGACATTCTACGAGTGGTTTTACCATGAGTGGTTTGGTTGACGTTATGCTCTGAGGCACCCTTAGCCATGCTACCTCCAGTGGGGAATTTTCCAGCATCTGGACCAGTTTCGTTGTTGTTTGACGGTGGTAGACCCCCTTGTGTCGTTGTGCCCAGTCTTTCCAGTTCAGATGACCAGCGTCTCTGGTCGCCCAAGCTACGGATCTTCGCTGCGTCACGTCTGGCCGCTATCGTCCTCGACTTCACCACATCCTCGTAAAACGAATCAGCCGATGAGGTGTTCGTACCGTTCGTGAGATTGGACGGTTTTCCGATCTGGGACTCGACCTCGGTACACTGAGTCTCCGTGGCTAGCTTACCAGAGCAGACCCAAGTGCCTGGCTTCCTGGACAGAGTTTGTTTTCGACGGATTCAGATCCGATCCTGTCTTCTGAGAAATCCCTGGGATACATGAAGCTGGGTCTGAAGTAGATGCTTCACCAACCACGCCGTTGGAGTTGCTGCTGCTGTCGATTTTGCTTCTCCTGCGTCTCTCCATCCTCCGATTTTCCCGCTCCTGTTTAGCACTCACCTCCGCATCCGAAGGACACGACCCACCAGACTCCTCCGCCTGACCGTCCGCTGTGGCCGTGGCATCATTGGCCGCGTGTTGATTCAACAGAGCGTCCTTGAGCAACTGCTTCCTTCCTTGAGCGCTGCTGATGCGCGACGGGCATGAGCTGCGAGCGGGCTGGCCACGGTCGAGTTGATCCTGTTCGCCGTTGGCTGTGCCTTCTGCCGGAGAAGAGGTGTCCATGTGGGGAACGGAGGCGTTCAACGGTGACGGCGAGGGAGCCCGTTCACGGTCGATGATATCGATGCTGGCGCGAGACCGTCGCCGCTGCCTGACGCTGCCACTGCCGGGTCTGCGATCGGAGTCTTCAGCTGCTGCAGAGGCGGAGGCCGTCTTCAGCAGGACGTCCATCAATTCGTTCTCCCGCTCGGCGTTGATGCTCTCTCCTGGAGTCTGCGGCAGCATCTTTCGGTTGTCCAGCTTCATGAAGTTCGACATGGAGTTTCGCTTCCTGTGACGGTTGTTCGGTGCCGTGACACCGGGGCAAGGGCTGGACTCCCGGCTCGAGTCCTGTGGTGTCGATTCGATCAAGAAGGAGGGCATCTTCTGCGAGATCTGGATGCGACGCTCCGAGCCGCCGTTCCTCTGCCTGGCGCAGTCGACCGTGTCCACTTCCGGTGACGCCATTGCGCTACCTTCCGGGGATCTGCGAGATTCGTCGAAATTCACTGTAATCAGACATACAGAATGAATCTGTAGATCTCTCAAATGTGGCTTAACGCTTATAAAGAAGACGCCCATTCCCAATAGAGCCTTTGTAATTACGAAAGTTATTGTGCCTTTGAGAGGTTCAAAAGTGCTTTATAAATGTTCTACACGTAATAATTGTAATTGTAATTTGGCAGTTGTATTAATAGATTTATAATTATTATAGTGGCCTCGTATATATTCATGAGACTTAGAAAACACGACTTACTTGAGCGTCTTTTGTCAGCGATTTGTTCCTCTCTCAGTCTTCGTCTCTCTTCGGCTCTGATGTCCTGAAGATGTCGCTCTCTGTTCTCCTGAAATCCACATCCAGTCACAGGATTTCATTTTCACCCTCTATTTACCATGCCGTTAACCAATCAGCCACTAATGGCGAAGCTACGAGGTTCATGGGTTAGACAAACAATATGCAGATGTTTGGCTATGGTGATAATATACCACAGATTGCATACGGTGACCCGTTAGATTTCTTTTTAATGTTTCAATTTTTTAAATTATTATTATTAAAAATCTCTAACGCGCGCAAAGTCACACAGCAATGTGAATCTGAGGCTACGGGGATAGTTATAAAGTGACTCATAGCTGAAAGTATGAAGAAGATATACCTCACTGTTCTTAAGATAATTATAGTCAACTACAGATTCGTTGGAGTTTGAATTAGCAGATTTAGATAAAGGGATAGTCGATTAGTGGGACCTTTGCAGTAATCTTAAAACACACAACTTAATTTGAACTTATGCTTAACTGGTTTACATCTGAGTCTATAGCTTCATAAATTGCAACTAAATTACAATAAAAGAAACAACGCTTAATTGAACAATTCTAGTTTAAGGAATAACTTTCACAGCAATGTCAAAGGGCTTTCATTTGAAAGTGTCACGCGTTCCGGAACTCACCTCTAGAGCTTTGTGGA